>JAJJLH010002261.1:0-30397 GCA_023806865.1 Isotricha sp. YL-2021a | reverse complement strand
ATAAAATATTATATTTTGATTTCCTAAAAGAATCAAAACCTTTATTAATATCTTGATTATTTGATATTTTTTTTTTTTATCTAGAAAAAATATTTCATTATAATGATATTTAGAATCAAATAAATCATTGATTTGCTCCTCATTTAATTGTGTATCTAAATATAAAAATGAACCAAATATACCATTAAAATTTTTACCTAATTCTAATATTCCATCATTTTCATTACTAATTTCAACTTCATGAACAAATTTTACAATTTGATTATTTATTAGATGGAAATAATTATATAATTTTTTATAATTTATTAAATAAAATTATTTCATGTCATATTTCAAAAGAGCAATGTGGAAAAATTTTTGATCATTTAATAAGTAATTATAAAAACTTAGAAAAAAGAAAATATTTTTACTTTAAATTATTATATATCAATATTGATTTATTTGCAGAATATTTAGTAGAATTAAGTCAAAAAGAAGAATATTTTGAATATTTTCAATTTTTAAATGATCAAATGATGAAACAAATAAACAAGAATTATAAATATTCAATATATAATCAATGTTTATCATATTTATTAGTTCAAGAATGTTTTAATTTAGTTTTAAAAAATGAAGGGAAAAATAATAAAATGTTTTTGACTATATATGATTTTATGCAACATCCTACTAGAGCTTTTCTAAAAACAATTTTTATTCAAATTTTTGAAATGATTGATAATAAAACAAAGTTAAATTTTATTCAATCAAAAAATATTCCAAAATTTAATAATTATTTATTTTCTTCAATAGTTAATGATGAAGTATTTAATCACAATTTTGGAGTTATTATTAAATATTATATTGATTATTATAATAATTTAACAGAAATAAAATCACAAAATTTAATTTTCCTGATGGTAAATAATTTTATTGATTATTTATTGAAAAATACAATTTTACAATCAAATAAAAAATATAATTTAAATGGAAATTTTTTTTCTTGTGATGGAATAAAAAATTATTATAATTTATATTATCAAAAGAGAAAAAATGAAGCTTTAGAATTATTAAAAGGAATTATTCATATTTCTAAATTACAAATTTATAATCCATTTTATTATAAATTTATATCAGAAAAGAGAATTTATAATAAAGAATTAGCTGAATTTATTATAACTGAATCAATTATGGAAATTTCAAAAATTAGAGAGATTAAAAATGAAATAATGTTTAAAGAATTATTATATATATTAAATTTATGTCACTATTTAATAGTTCAAAAAAAAGAAAACTTAAGTAAAATAATAGAAAATTTAATTTCTTATTATTTATATTTTTTAAAGGATAAATTGTTTATTCAATTATTTTATATATATGAATTTAAAGAAAGTGAACAAATAAATATCAAAAAAACAATTTCAGAAATAATTACTGAAATTCTTTTGGAATTGTGTATTAATAATAAATATGATGAAAAATATAATGCAATTTTAAAAGATTTTCTAATAATTAATCATGATTCAATATTTTATTTTATCGATCAAAAAGAATTTGAACAAAAAATTAATATAAATTTATTATCATTTTATAATTATTCAAAAATTATTGGAACAAAAATAGACTATTTTTATACTATTTATGCATTACAATTTTTGTTCAATTTACATGAAATATATAATAATGAGGAAAAAATTCTTATTTTAATAGATACAATTATAATGCAAGTATATGATGATTCAATAAAATTAATTAATAGTAGTTTATATAAAAAAACAAAAAAAATATTAAATGATAAATGTAAAGAGTATATAAAATTTCTCCAAATTAATAAAAAAAATAAAAATTTATTTAATTTATTTAAACAAAAATTTTTTGAAAATAAAAATAATGATAATAGTAATAATTCAATTTCAAAAAATGAATCAAATGATAATATAAGTAATATAAGTATTAAAATTGAAAATATAAACAATCAAAAAAAAAAATTATCAAAAAAAAATAAAAGAAATTCATTTTCCAAATTAATAACTCAAAACAAAATTGAATTAAAAATGAAAAAAGTGAAAAGTTGTCCAAACTTATTATATTTCAAACCTTTTTATAATAATAAATTTATTGAAATTGAAAATTATGATATTAATTCAATAAAATATAATTGTGATTTAGAACAAATCTTAAATTATTATTTTTATGCTTTATTTCCTAAGGTTAAAGAAAAATTGATGCATTTTTTTTTTTATATAAAACAAAATTTATTATGGAGAAATTTTATCTTTCCATGTAAAAATTGGGTATTTAAAAACCAAAAATTTATTCATTTATGTAAACAATATAATTCAAAGCATAAAAATGATGAATTAAATGATATTAATCCTAATATTGATGAAAAATATGAATTATTATATCCAAATAAAATTAAAAATTATATTGTAGATAATTATTATAAACCTTTTATAAAACCAGATTTAAATTTTTTTAATAATCCTTTATTAGCAATATCACATCCATATTTTGATAATAATAAAGAAAAAATTAAAAATATAAATTTTAAAAAATATATTCCATATGAAAAATCTGATTTACATTATGAATGTGAATTAAAATGTATAACAGGAGCAATTTATGGAATAATTAATTTATATGAAAATTATCTTTTTTTTAAAGATAATTCTTTAAATGATAAAAGATTTTTACCAGATGTGAGTGTAAAAGATAAATTTTTATATATTTTTTCTTCTCAGAAAAATGATTTAATAATAGGAAAAAATAAAGATATTTTAATATATTATTCATCTATTAAAGAAATATTAATTAGAAGAATATCATTTGAAGATATTGCATTAGAATTTTTTCTTGAAAATCACAAAAGTTATTTATTTAATTTTTTACAAAAAGAAAATATATCTCAATTTATTCAACAACTAAAATTAAAGTTAAAAAATTCAAAATATGAAATTACAGATTTTGACTGTAAATCAAATTTTAAAACTAAAAAATATGAAAAACAATTTTTATCAAATAAATTAACAAATTTCGAATATTTACTTTTCCTAAATAAATATTCAACAAGAACATATAATGATATAAATCAATATTTAATTTTCCCATTAACTCACATGTCATTAGATTTAAAAAATAAAAGAGATCCATCAAAAGCATTATGTTTACAAAAATATAATAATGAATCAAGTTATCAAATATATAATGAAAATTTTAATTATTTAGGACAACATTTTAATATTCATTATTCTGCAGGAGGGTATATTTTATATTATTTATTAAGAAGTAATCCTATGACTTATAATTCAATTAAATTTCAATCTGGAAAATTTGATATTGCTTCAAGATTATTTTATTCAATTAAAAGTCATTTAAATATTTATCAAATACAAGAAGAAAATAGGGAATTAATTCCAGAATTTTTTTATGATTATAATTTTTTATTTAATTTAAATAAAAATGAATTTGGATATAATGAAGAAATAGAAAATAGTATTAATATTAATAATGTTTTAGTTGAAAATTCAAAAAATCAAATTGAATTTATTATGAAAGAAAGAAAAAATTTAGAAAATTTTAATATTTGTCCTTGGATAGATAATATATTTGGAGTAAATCAAAGAAATAAAAAAATAATTAATATATTTCCTTTATATAGTTATGCTGAAGAAAATGATTCACATAAAATTTTAAAAGAAAAAGAAAAGGAAGGAAAAAAAGGTGAAGCACTTTATAATGCAGTTAAAAATGAATTAAACTTTAATACTATTGGAGTAACCCCATTACAAATTTTAAATAAAATTCAAGAAAAAGAAAATTTAAAAATTAATTATCCAATAATTGATAATAGAATAAAAGAAAATATTGATTCATTTTTAGAAAAAAAAGATTCAAATTATATACTTTTTTCAGATAAAAAATATATTTATTTTAAATTTTATGAAAAATTATTTTTATTTGATTATGTTTCATCATTTAAATTTCATGAATTTAATATAGGAGATCAAATTGATATTATTCCAAAAGAAAATTCTCTTTGTAAAATATTAATTAAAGTTAAAGATAATTTAAAAGCACTTTTAATTTCTGTAAGATATTCAGATGGAACAATAAAAATATTAAGTGATAAAGACAATAAAATTTATCAATGGAATTGTATAGTTACATCAATAGTATCATATGAAAATTCATTTAAAAATTATATTATTATTGGAGATGAATATGGTTTTATATCTTTATTATTATTTATTCATGAGAAAATGTTAATTGTAATTGATAAGAAAAAAAAAAGTCATTATTCAATTGTAAGAGGCTTACTTGTTAATTATAGATTAGATATTATTATTTCTTTTGATAATGAAAATTTCATTTCTATTACTTGTATAAATAATTTTGTAACTTTATATATGTATAAATTAGAGAATAAAATTATTAATATTAAAATTTCAGATTATGATATTTTATATATACAAACAAAAAATGAAAATTCAGATTCAATTTTATCATGTTATACTTTAAATGGGTTAAAATCAAATGAATTAATTATTAAAAAACCAAATGAAATAATTGATTATTTTCTCGATACTATTAATGATAATGTCTTAATTGGAACAAATGATAGTTTAAGATTTGTTGAATGCTATGACCCTAATAAAATATTAATTGAAATAAATGAAGAAGAATATGAAATGGAAAATAAGGAAAAAGAAATACAAAAAAAAAGAAAAATATCAAAAGAAATTATTAAGAAAGAAGAGAAAAAAGATGAAAAAAAAGAAAAGATAAAAGAAGAAGAAAAAGAGGAAAAAAAAGAAAATGAAAAAGATATAATAAAATTAGAGGAAAAGGAACAAGAAATTAAAGACAAAAAAAAAATAATAATAGAAGAAATAAATGAAGAGAAAAATGAAGAAGAAAAAGAAAAAAATAAGGAAAAAATAGAAGAAAAAGATAAAAAAAATATGGAAAGTGATAATAAAGAAATTAATGATGAAAATAAAATAGTAAAAGAATTTGAAATTTTAGAACAAAAAACAAATGAAAAAGAAGAAGAAAAATCTTTAGAAAAAAGAAAAGAAAAAATCATATTAAAACACTTAACTTACTTATATAAACTCAATTCTTATTGTTATATTAATGAAAAAAACAAAATAATAATAAAATCAAATAAAACAAAATAAAAAAAAATAAAATAAAAAAAAAATAAAAAAAAATTAAATATTTAAATTATTTAATCATTTTTATAAAAATAAAAAAAAAAACCAAAAAAAAAAAAAAATAAAACAAAAAATGAATGCATCAGGTTCAATAAATGAAAATAAATCATCAACATCAAAAAGAGAAGGACAAGAAAAAGTATTAATATTAGAAAGTGATATGGATGATGATATGCAAATTGCAGCAATAGAAATTGCAAGTAAAGATTATCATATAAGTAATCTTGGTAATCATGAAATAGCACAAAAATTAAAAGAAACTTTTGAATCAAAATATTATCCTACTTGGAATTGTATTGTTGGAAAAAGTTTTGGTTGTAAAATTAATGCTCAAAAAAAACATTATTTATGTTTTCAAATTGGAAATAGAACAGTCATATTATATAAATTTCGTTAAAAATTAAATTTTAAAATTAATAACTGATTAAAATTTATTTTTATATTTTTTTTTTTTGAAAATTTGTTTTTTTTTAAAAAATATTATTTAAAAATTTAACTTCCCATTTTAACTCTTTCTTGTAATTTATTTGCAGTATTTTCCAAAATATGTTGAAATCTTTCTGTCATATCTTGGAATAATTTTCTTTGATTTTGAATTGCTAAATCTTTATCTTCTTCTTCTTTAGCATATAATTCTCTTTTTTCAATTATTTTTTTTTCTAAATCATCAATATCAACATCTAATTTTCTAATTTCTAATTCAAGTGTTTTTATACTATTTGCATTGTTTTGTTCTTCTTGTCTTAATGCATCTGCTTTCATTGATAAAACTTTTATTTCATCATTTTTTGTAGATTCAATTGATTTTTGTTCATTTTTTGTTCCTTCTATTAATTTTTCATAATCTGAATTTGCGTTTACTTCTCTTAATTTTTCTATGTAAATATTATTTTCTAAAGTATCAATATCTAATTGAAGATGCATTCTTATTTCTTCTTCTGCTTCTTCATCTCCTTTCTTTCCACCTTTCTTTTTTTTTGACATTTTTTTTTTCTTTTTTTATTTATTTTAATTAATGTAGATTTTATTTTTAAATTAAGTTAATTTATATATATTTTCATTTTAATATATTTAAAAATCATCAGGAATATTATATGGATTATTTGCATTTTTTATTTTTTCCTCTATTGAAATTTGAGATTTTTCTTTTTCTTCAATTTTAACTTCTTTATTATTATTATTTATTGGATTAGTATTCTTTTCTTCAATTGATGGAACTAATATTTCAAGAATTATAAGAATAATTCCAGATAATAATAATAATATTGAAGCCATTTTATGTATATAAAGACGATCTCTAATAAATAAAAAACTAATTATTAACATTAAATAACCTTTTCCATTACAATAAGTTACTACTCCTAAATTTTCTTTTATGTAAAAGGGAATTTTATTAGGCATTAAAGAATGCCAAATCATTAATACAATAAATATAGATGAATATATCATTAATACATAATCACTCCAATAACATGTTAATTTTATTAAATCAACTGAACTTGATAATAAAAAAAATCCTCCTGAAATACATGATAATACTTTTTCTAAACAATCTTTTAATTTTCTAAATTTTCTAATTAATTCAGGTTCATTTGATGACATAATAAATAATTATATAAAATAAATAATTTTTTAAAGTAATTTTATTTTTTTTATATATGAAAATAATAATTTTATAAATTAATCCATTTAAACAAAAAAAAAAATGGAAAAAAGATATGTAAAATTTTAAATTTAAATTGAATAATATTAAAAATTAAATTTAAAAAAAAAAATAAAATACACAATCAAAAAAAAAAAAAAATCCAAAAAAAAAAAAAAAAAAAATAAACTTGATATAAAAAATAAAAAACCCAAAAAATTCTCATATAAAAATGGAATCCCCCCAATCAAAACCCATAAACCAAATCCGAGTAGGTTTCAGTACTCGTGTAGCAAACATAGTATCCTACTGTGAAAAACTAATAAAAGAAAACAACATGCGTTCACTAAACTTAAGTGCAGTAGGAGGATCAATAGGAACATTAGTAATAGCAGTAGAAGTATTAAAAGCAATGATCCCAAATTTATATCAATTAAACAGATTTGCAACAATATCATATCAATCAGTAGAAGATGGAGGTAATGTTCAAAATCAAAGACTTTATCCTAAATTAGAAGTAATTCTCTCATTAGATAAACCTGAAAAAGAAAATGAAGGATATCAAGAACCTTTAGATGAAGAAACTAGAAAAAATTTGCTTGAAATTCAATCAAGAGGAAGAGATCAAAGAAGAAATTTTAGAGGAAGAGGTAGAGGTAGAGGAAGAGGAAGAAGAGGTTTTAATAGAAGAGGTTTTGGATTTAGAGGTAGGAGATTTGGTAGAGGTGGAAGAGGATTTGGAAGAGGATTTAGAGCTAGAGGTAGAGGTGTTAGAAGAGGTGTTTTGAGAAGGGGTCCTATTCCTGGAAGAAGAGGTGGTCCTGGTATTAGAGGAAGAGGAACTAGAAGAAGGTTTTAAAATAGGAAAATGAGGTTTTTGGTTAAATGTGTTTTTTTTTTTTTTTTTAATTGATTGTAATGTTTTAAATGATTTTTTTTTTTTTGGTATTTTTGATTTTCTTTAGGAATGATAAATTTATTTTAAATTTTAATTTAATTTGTTTTTTTTTTTTTTTTTTTTTGTTGGTTTAATTTTTAAATTTATATTTTTATTTTTAATTTCTATAAAATTAAAAAAATATTTATATAATTTATAATATTGAAAAAGGGGTTCATTTAATATTTAATTATATACAAAAATTTTACTATTCAAATTGATAGACTTTTATCATCTATTTTTATTTTTCTATAATACAATCATTTTTAAATATTTTTGTTTTTTTTTTTTTTATTTAAATTTAAATAAATTGTATTTCATTTTTAAATAATTTTGACAAAATTTTATTTTTTTGATTTTATTTCTGATAACATTTCTATTTTATAAAAACTCTATTCGTATTATTTTATTTATTTATATTGATTATTCCTAAATGATTTGTAATACTTAAAGTTTAAATTTGTAAATCTCATTAATATTTTCCATCAATTCCCATTTCTATTATCTAATTATTATTATTATTATAAATATACATAATTCTATGAGTGTATTATTAATCAGTAATAAATATTTGAATCATCAAATTTAACTATCTCAATTCCTTTATAAATAAAAAATATAAATCTTTTTTAATTTATTAATAAATTTTCCTTTTTTATATTAATAAGTTTGTTTAATATTTAAGAGTAATTTTTATTATTTTTACTTAAAATTACATTATAAAGGAAAAATATATTTACTAATTAATAAATAAAAAATTTAATAAAATATTTAAATATGGAAGCAACAGGAGATATAAACATTCATTCTTCTTTTAAAAGTTTTTTATATAATATAGTAAATAATATCATTAATAATAAAGAAAATGAAGAAGATAATTTATGTCATATGGAAAGTGATATAACCAATTATAGAAATCATGATATAAAAACTAGAAAAAATATTTTATTTAATGTTACAATTCCAAATAAAGAAGAAATATATAATCAAATAGATAAAAATAAAAAATCAATTTTTGAAAGTAGAAGAGAATTAAATATAAACCCAAAAAAAAAAGAAAAAACAAAAAATATAAGAAAAATAAATTTTACAAAAAAAATAGTTAGGAAATTTAAAAGATATTTAAAAACAAGATTAGATACAATAAGATATGATTTTTGGATATTATTTGTAAAAGAAAATTACCTTCCACCATTTAAATTAGATGATAATAATGAATTTAAATCATTTAGTCAATTATATTTAAAATGGTTATTTAGTCATGAAGGAGGAATTGAATTATATAATGATTATATAATGCAAATAGGAGATAGAGAAATAAAATGTATGTTAGATTCTTATTTAATAAAAGATGAATTACAAAGAGAAAAAATGGAAAAATATTTTAGGGAATTTGCATTAATATTTAGTGAAAGAAAGAAATTTGATGGTGAATATATTCAAGAACAAATTGAAAGTGCTATGGGAATTGATAAAAATTTAGATTTTAAAAGAGATCAATTATTTTCTGATCTATTTAATGAGTTAAAAGAGGAAAAAATAGATAATAGATACTATGAAAGAAGAAATCATTGTATTAATTATGATTGGTTTAATCAAGTTATTAAATCAGATTCTTCTTCTAATTCATGTTCGGATTTAGAAATGGAAAATTTTAAAGAAGATTAATTTAAATATTTATTTATTTTATAAAATAATTATAAATAAAATTTAATACAAATAACATTTAAAGGAATTTTTTTCATTTTTCAGTTTTTTATCTAACTGATTATTTCCTTCGTTTGAAATATTTATCATTTCAATAATCCCTTCAAAAACTTTATTAATATTTTTATTGGTTTTCGTATTTATAATTTCATAATCAATTTTTTTTATTTTGTTATAACCCCCCAAAAAAACTTCAATGTCCTCCTTTTTTTTCACATTTGTATTACCTTCATCATTTTCAATTCCAACAATATAAATTATAGGATCAATTTTATGGGCATTATTTTCTATTAAATCTAACCATAATTTAATATTATTATAAGATTCTTCATTTTTCATATCAAATACAATAATATATGCAATTGCATTTTGATAAATTATATTTGTTACTCTCTTATCTCTTTCTTGGCCTGATGTTTCTATGATTTTTAAAATTTCATTATTTCCAATTTTTTTTTCTAAGACATCAATTCCAATTAATGAATCATTCATATCATTATCTTCTGGATTAATATATTTTCTAATTAATTCACTTTTACCAACATTACAATCTCCTAATACTGCTATGTAATAACTATTCTTTTTTGTTAAAGTATCTTTATTTTCCTTTTCATTACTCATTATAAAAATAAATATTTGTTCCAAATAAAAAAAATTTATTTATAAATATTTAAAATATAGTTAATTAATAATATATTGGAAAAAAATTATTATTAAATTTTATGTTTCAGATAATTCCAAATATGAAATTATTTTTTTTTTTGTATATAATTGTTTCATATTATTTATTTTCTTTTTTTTCATTTTTTTTAAACTTATTGAAGCAGAAATTGTATTTTTATTCATTTGATTATTGGAAGAATTACATATATGATAAATATTATCAGATATATCTTTGCACATTTTAAAATTATTATTAATATTTTTTCTATAACTATTACAACAACTTTCACTACTTCTTTTAATATTATTATTTTCCTTTGTATTTAAAATTTTTAAATTTAAACATAAATTTGAATTTGAATTGAAATTATTTTTTTTCCCCTTTAAATTTTTTTGATTTTTTTCAATATTCATCAATTTAATTTGTTTAATTTTATTTTTATGATTATTCAATTTATCTTTATTCATTCCACTAATAATAAAAGGATGTAATAATCCTTCTTCAGGTGTTAATCTATTTTTAGGATCCCATTTTAAGCATTTTTTAATAAAATCAATAAAATTTTCATTACTTCCAGAAAGAAATTCTTTAAAACTTTTAGTATTAGGTTTCCTAATTTTTCCTTTTGAATTAGAAATTTGAAAAGGAAAATAATTTTTATCAAAAAATAAATTTTTTTTCCTACTAATATTAATAATATCCATTGGTGGAATATCTAAATATTCCATAATATAATTTAATTGATCTCTTTCATCTTCACCTGGAAAAATTGGAAATCCAGTATATAATTCACATAAAATACAACCTAAACTCCAAATATCAATTTCATAATTATATCCTTGTTCTAAAATAACTTCTGGTGCTCTATAAAATCTACTTTGAATATATGAATACATTTTTTCTTTTTCATAACATGATGAACCAAAATCAATTACTTTTACATTTTTATTATTTTTATATAATAAAATATTTTCTGGTTTTAAATCACAATGAAGTATTTTTTGACTTTTTAAAAATGATAATGAAAATAAAATTTCTGTTGTAAATTGTTTTATTTGTTTTATATCAAAACCTTGAAAATTATTTCTTTTTATATATTCATATAAATTTGAATTAAGTAATTCAAAAACAATACATATATGTTTTCTAAATTTAAAATATGAATAATATTTTACAATATTATATTCATTATTTATATCATGTTCTTTTATATGTTCTAAAATTTTAATTTCTATCATTGCTTGACTTTGAAATTTATCATTTGATTTAATAATTTTAATACATACATTTTCATTTGTTTTATGATCAAAACATTTAATTGCTTCTCCATATGAACCATTACCTAAAATATTTTTTATTTCATATCTATAATCTAAATGGTCTCCTTTTATTATTTTATAATCACCTTCTGAATCATCATTTTTTTGATTTGTATAGAAAGAATATTTATTTATCATTTTTTTCATTGAAATATCTCTATATAAATATATAGAATTATCAGAATTATTTAATAAAATTCTATGATCTTGAAAATATGAAAATGATTTATTTAAATTTATATATGAATATTCTTTCTTTGATAATCTTTCTGGTATTAAACCTAAAAAATATATTTTTTTTGAATTATTTTGTAATTCTTTTATTTCTTCTTTAGTTAAAACTTTATGATATTTATAAAGAATATATTTAGGATTCATTATATTAATATTATTATTATTATTGTTTTGATATAAAGTTTTTTTACTCATTTGATTTGAAAAAACCTTTTTTTTTAATTGATTATTATTTAAATATTGATTTTTATATTCTTTCGTATGTAAAATTGCCTTTATTACTTTTTGAGGTTTTCTATTTACTTTAATAGCTAATTTTTGTTTTGCATTTTGATTTTGTGTAGTTAATAATTTTGTTTGACTAGTATAATTATGAAAACTTTTCAAATTAAAATTATCATTTGAATTGTTTAAAAATAAATTTTTATTATGTGATATTTTTGAAGTATTAATTGTTGATAATGTACTAATATTAATATAACTTTTCCTATTTAAAGTTGAATTAAATGGATCTCTTGTATTAAAATTATTATTTCCTATTAACATTGTATTTAAATTATTTTTTTTTAATTTTGATAATTCTTTAATATTATTAGAACTATGATTATTATAATTATTATTTTTTGTAATAGATAAAGAATAATTATTATATATATAAGGCTCTTTATAATTTTTATTTCTATTTTTATTTTTACTCAATCTTCTTTGACTTGATGAATTATTATTTCTTATATTATTAAAAGAATGACTTTTTGAAGAATATGAATATTTAGAAAATGAATTTCTTTTATTTTCTTTTTCAGAATTAACAGTTACTAATCCTTTATATCCATCATTAATAGATTTATTTTTTTCAGGTGATTGATCTTTTTTATTTAATGATTTAATAGTATTTAAATTTAAATTAATTGTTTTATTAGTTTCTACATTTTTTGTATTTTGATTTTTATTATAAGAATAATTATAATTTGTATTTCTGATTGAAGAATTATTAATATTTTCTTTTCCTTTAAATAAATGATTATTTTTTTTTATTTTTGAATTTGAATTTTTTTTGTCTATTAAACTAATATTTGAATTTTGTATATTTTTATTTAATAAATTTCCATTTTGAAATAATCTATTTGATGATGATTGGCTTATCCTTTTTGTTATACAATTCTTATTATTTTCATATGTATTTAAATTATTTTCTTTTATTTTATTAGATTGAAGTGTTGAATTATTTTTCTCATTTATTATTTTATTTGAATTATATTTTCTAATTATTTTATTTTGTTTATTTGGAGTATGTTTTTTACTATCAATTTTATTTATTTCTCTGATTCTGATAGATGTTATTGATTGTTGATGATTTTCTTTTTTATTCATTTTATTTTAAAAATTTATTTTAAATTACATTTTATAAAAAGAAAATAAAAAATTAAATTTTAATTAATTCTTTATTTTATTTAATAATATATATTAATTAATAATTAAATTTATAATTGTATATATAAAAATTCTTTTATTTATTGTTTCATACTTCTATCATAATTCTTTTTTAAATATTTATAAAATTATTTCAAATATATTTTAATTAATTAAAAAATTAAAATGAATAAAATTTTTTAATAATTCATTAAATTATTACTAGAAAAAAATTTTTTTCTATGATGAAATCTTGGTTTACTTCCAATAATATCTTCCATAGCATATTTCATAGAATTAATATTAATATCATGAAGATCAATTATATCATCTCTTATATTATTCTTAACATAATTAGTTTTAATAACTTTATTACTAACATTAAGTGGATTTCCTTCAATATCAAAAGCAGGAGTTAAATCAGCAAATTTAGGAACTAAACCTTTATTAACCATATCAAATAATCCTTTTTTCATTTCTTTATTTCTTACTACTGGAAATCCTTTTGGATCAAATAATTTTTCACTATATAATCTTCTATTATTTGATTCATTTGAATATTTTAAATATTTATTTTTCATTTCAATTTGATAACCTGGAGATGATGATTTAACTATGTATTTATTTGCTGGGTTTAATGGATAATTAAAATTTTTATTTTTTTTATAATCTGATTTTAAATGATATATTATTGTTGGATGAAAATATAAATTTGGATTTATATTTTGTTTTAATATTGGTAAAATTGTATTTGGGGTTAATTCAATTTTATTTATATTGTTCATTTTATTTTTTTTTTCTAAATTTTTTTTAAAATCATCTAATTGTTCTCTAAGATATATTGAATAAGGGTTTGAATAATTTGTTTTAAAAATAAATTTTGTTAATTCTCCTTGAATTCTATCTACTGTATCATATAAAAATTGTTGATGGTTTAATTGATTAGACATTTTTTTATTAGAAAATTTTATAGAAGTTATAAATTATTTTTTTATTTTATTTTTCAATTTTTATTATATAATATTAACATTATCATTATTTAAATTATTTGTAATTTGATCAAGAATTGTGAAATCATATTTTTTCTTTTTAAATTTAGTGAAATAATATCTTAATGCAAAAAAAATAATTAATAAAGAAAATATAATAAATAAAATCCAAATATAAAAATTACCTTTTTTTCCCATTGAAGTAAAATCAAAATTTTTTGATTTATAAATTAAAGTAATTGGTAACTCATTTATGATAGCGACAACATTTATTTTATATTTCCCATTTTTTTCAAATTTAAATTCTGGTTTCTCTGTTTTATATAAACCACTTTGAGATTCTTCTTTTAAATTTTTATTATTATTTTTATTATCTTTCATTGATTTTAAAAAACAATAATTTTCCAAATATTCAGAATCATTATTTTGAATATCAAAATAATATAATTCATATGAAACATTATATCCCTCTATTGGTTTCCAGGAAATAATATTGGAAGAATTTGTAATTTCTAAGTTTAATTTATTTAAATTTTCAATTTTTGAAATGTTTAAATCTCCATAAAAATAAATTATTTCTGCCCCTATATATGGTATATTGGAAATAAATTGTGTTTCAATTTGAATTGGAATCATCGGATTATTTATTGATAAATATTCAATATTTTTTTTATTTAAATTAAATTCTGTAAATTCTATATCATAATATGATAATGATATTTTTTTAATTGAATTATAATTACAAATGGTTGAAAAAATATTTAAATTCTTTATATTATCATCATTTTTAACTATATTAATTTTATTATTAGAAGGTGTTAAAATTTTATTTTCTTTTTCTTTTAATTCATTATATTTTTCTTTTATTAAATAATCAATATTAACATTAATATTATTATTTCCATTATTAACTAAAGCAATATAAAAAGTATCATTCTCCATTATATTCATAGGTTGATATTTGTCATATGGATTTGTTAATTCAATTTTAAAATTTTTTTCTTCAATTGTGTCAAAAGATGTTGAATAATTAGGGTCTGTTACAAAATCAGAATTCCCTTTTAAAAGATAATAAGAATAACCATTTAATAAATTTTCTAATGAAATAATTACTGATTTATAATCAGTATTTTTTTCTAATTCAAATAATATATATTTGTTATTTACTGTTTTATCTTTTATTGATATTTTTTTAAAAAGATTTTTATTTCCAATTTTTATCTCAATTAAAGTATTTGTATTGCTAAAAATATTCATATTTATTTGTTCTTGAGTAATTTGTTCAAAACTTATAATTTTATTTGTTTGATTTAATAATATATTTTCATTATTTAATTCAATTATAATTTCATCTCCTAAAGGAGATAATAATTCTAAATTCATATTATCACTTTTTCTTACACTTAAATGATATAGTCTTTTTTGATTAATATAAGAAATTAATCTTCCATAATTTGAATATAATGAAGGAAGAGAATCTGATAATAAATATAAATTAAAATATCCTGGTGAGTTACATTTTACTTCAATAATATCAATATTATTATATAATAATGGAATTTTAGTATTTATTAAATAATTTTTATTGGATTTTGTTAAAATTGATTCATCATCCTTTAATATTTCATTTTTATAATATATATCAAATTTCCCAAATAATTCTTCTATATATAAATGTTTAGGTTGTGTAGTTATATCATAATCTCCAATATAATAAAATGATTCATTATAATTCATTAATGAATTTGCAAAAGATTTGATTGGTCTATATAAATCCCTTAAATAAAAGATTTCTGATTCAATAGTTTCAATTCGAATTTCAATATCTTGTTCATGACCAAATAATTGTATTGTATATAAATCCAAATTATTAGTTCCTTTTGAAATTGCATATAATTGTTTTTTTATGTTATTTGAATTAATCTTTTTTTTTATAATTAAAGTTCCATTATAAATTTTTGCAACATTATTATTTACATATAATATATAAGAAAATTTATTTTGCTTTGGAAATTCTAAACTATATAATTGAGGGACATAATTTTTAAGATGAATTAATTCTTTTTTATTAACTATTTCATTATTAAAAAATTGGATTTCTTTTATTCTTTGACTTAAAGAAATTGTGAAATTTTCCGATTTGAAATATAATCCTTTATCAACTAATTTTATTTGAATTAATAAATATAATTTTTTTCCTTTTTCATTCATTTTAAATTTGTTAAAATACATTTGATATATTGTATCTAATTGTTCATAATATTCATAGTAAAAATCATTATCACTTGAAGAAGGCATATTTTTTATTAAAAGATCATCAGAATCATTTTGTAAATTTTCTATTTTTCCATAAATATATGAAAGCATATTATTTTGTGCAGCATATGTACTATATTTAAATGTTATTAAACCTTCTTCATTTAGATTATAATCATTAATATTTACATAAAAATTATAAATATTTCCATAAATATAATTAAAAACAATATTAGAATTTGGTTCAATTAATGTTATTTTTCTTTCCATTTTATATATAATAATTGTTTCCATATGTTCAGAATATGTTTGTTCTTGACTTAAAATTTGAATTTTATAAGTGGATGCTTTAGATAAATCTGAATTATATGTTAAGTTAATTTTTTTATCATTTAAATTTTTTACTTCTATTTCATCAATAAATATTTTTATTAATCGATTAAAATTCTCATCTTTTGAATTTAATTGAATATTTATAATTTCATTTTGTTTTCCTTCTGATAAAAAAATGTATGAGTTTGATGAATAAAATTTATAAATATTAAAAGGGGTATTATGCTCTAATTTTATTTCATCAGCTTCATTAAATATTGTAATATAATCATCATAATAAAGTTCAATATTATTAACACAAACAAAATAATATGTTTTTGCTTCTAATTTTGAAAAATATAATTCTTTTTCATCTAAACTAAAATTAAATTTAAAATTATAATATTGTTTATTATTTATTTGTATATCATCAACAGATAAATAAGTATAACAGTATACATCATATCCTCTTCCTAATGCTAAATTTATTATTAAATCTTTTGTATTATCAGAATTTTTAAATTTAAAATAAGTTTCATATTTTTTATGATTTAATGAGAAAAAATTAGGAATATAACTTTCTAATTGTTCAAATGATGATTCTGGAATTAAAGGTTCTGCAATAATTAATGACAATAAAGAAATGGTTATAAAAATAATATCACATTTCTGATTTTTCATATATAAATTTTCTATATTTAAAAAAATAATTAAATTACTTCTATTTACTTTTTAATATTAATTTTTTAATATATAAATCATATATGAGTAATGTAAAAACTAATATTAAAAAATTTAGATTTCATTCCTTGATGAAGAAGCCTTTGAAAAAATTAAAAATTTAAAAGAAAAATATTTAAATCTAAAAAAAGATTTAAGTTCTTTAAATGAAATAGTTAATTGTTCAGATGAAGAATTACCTCATATTCAAGGAAAATATGAAAAACTTAAACAAACAATATCATCAAATTTTGATTTAATATTGAATTTATTAAATGATTTAAATATTGGTTCAAGGCGTTCAACATTTATAGAGGTATAATCAATTTAATGATTTATTAGATGGAAATGAATAAATTATATAAAATTATAGATAAAAAAAAATTATCTGAAAAAAAAAAGGAATATAATCAAAAAATAAATCAAATTGATTCAAGATTATCTACTTCTGTTCCTTTATTTAATAATGATAATGATAATTTAAAAAATAATAATTTAGATTCTCAATTTAAAATAAAAGAATATTATTCTAATGGTGAAATATTAAAAAAAAGAACTGAAGAATTAATTAGTGTTAAAAAAATTTCTTCTCAAGTTGCTTCAATTTCTAATGATATAAGAATGGAAATGAATGAACAAGGGATTATGTTAGATGATATTGAAGAAAATGTTAGAAATGTTGATGAAAATACTAATAAAGGGTCAAATGAACTTAAAGAAATTGAGAAAGTGAATAGGGAAAGTAAAAAATATTTATATTTTATGTGCATTGTAATAATTGTTTTATTATTTTTAATATTTTTTCTGGGTTATAGGATTTTAAAATAATATTTATTTAATTTAATATAATAAAATTTAATTTAATATTTTAAATATAATATTATAATATAATATTATCAAATGAAATATTAATATTTATTTTAATCAGATGAAATAAAAAAAGAAAAAATATTTATATTTTAAAACATTTTATTCTAATACAATATATTCAAAATTCTGAACTAAATCAATTAATGAAATTTTTTCTTTTCCTTTACTAACATATTTAATAAATGTTTCAGCTAATGATTTTGATGAAATCTCAGCTTCAATATTCATTTCTTTTATTAAATAATTAAATAAATTTGATATATAATCAATTAAATCATCAGAATCAAATAATCCATTTTCATCAATTTCATATATATTAAAAATACTTCTTATTTTTTCAATTGTAGTTCCAGTAAACATTAAAAGAAATAACGAATGTAAATTTGTAATATCAATTAATTCATTTTGAGAAAAATCAAAATATTTTTCAATAAATGAAAAAATATCATTTTTAACTTTAATTCTTTCTTTTGATTTTACTTCCCCAAATTTCCAATTTAAAAGAACATCTAATAAACTAGATAATTGAAAATTATTAATTTGACCTAATAAAGAATGATTTAATAATTCTTGAGTAACATCAATTATAGAAATTCCTTCTAATTCATTAGAAAAAATTTTTTTAGCAGTTAAAAATCTTTCATTAAGTGCTTTTAATGCTTCAGTTTTAGTTTCTGAAAAATTTTGAATATATGCATCATTAATATCATCCTCAAAAATACTATCTTGAAAATTACTATTATCATCATTTTTATCATCTTTAAAAATCCAAGATATTAATTCATGAGTATTTTTTAATGCTTTATCTGCACATAAATCAACAAAAATATTACTTAATATATTATAATCTTTTATTATATCAGAGTTTAAATATAATGATAATGCTCCACAAATAATTAGAGATAATTCATTTTTTGAATAATTAAAAAATTCTGATAATCTTTCTTCATTTGTTGCTTTTGTTAAGAAAATTAATGCTCCCATTGTTTCATAGTATGTTATTTTATTATTATGATTAATATCTATTATTTGAAATAACATACTTAATGCTAATTTTTGTACTGAATTTTTAAAAATGTTTGATGTCTTTTTTTTAATTATGTCAAGGATTACATTTATAAATTTCATTTTATCAAATATTTCATTTTTATATTTTGAAAATTCTAAAATAAATTCTTTTAATGTTAAATCATATAAAAATGAAGTTAATTTTATTTGATTTACTAAATTTTCTTTTCTTTTATCAAAAATTATATCTTCAATTGTCATATTTAAATTTTCTGTATCATCAATATTAATATTATTATAATTTATTTGATTATCATTATTAAAATTATAAACTGTAATTTGATTAGTTTTCTTTTTCTCTGAATTTTGATTAGCAATTTGACTATTATTATCAGTTTCACTATTTTTATCAATTGAATTTTTTTTTTTATAACTATTTTTCTCTGAATTATCATTATTCTCATCTTCATTTTTAAATAAAAGATATGATTTTTCAATTTTTTTATTTATAATTTCTTCAGCAGAGTTAAATAAATTAATAATAGAAACATCAAATTCTCCTTGACCTAAATTTCTTTTTGTAATTTTTTTTCCTTCAAAACTTTCTTGAAAATCACTCCAATCATATCTATTATTTGAAAAATCTTCAAAACTTGAAATTAAAACTTCAACATCAGAATAATCAATATAACCTTTATCATCTTTATCTAATATTTTAAATAAAATTTCATCATTTAATTCATCACATATTGAAATTCCTTTTAAAAATGCATATAATTCAAATAAATAAAGAAAATTAACATTTGTTAATTTATTATAAATTTCATTACTTAAAGTATCAAATTTTTCTTCATCATCATCATCTGCTTGAGCAAGAGAAGAATTTGCAGAAATAAAACTTTCTTTTGATATTGTATTTTCTTCTTCTATAAAATTATTAAAATAAATAAATAATTCTATATAATGATATGGAGGTAAATGAAATGTTTCTTTCATTTTTTCACATAATGGTTTTAAAGATGTTGTTAAATTTTCCATTTCTTTTTCCATTTCTGACATTTTTTATTTAAATTATTTTTTTTTCTTTATATAATTTTCTAATGTATTTATTTTATTATGTCTTCAGAAATGATAATAGAAGAACAAATAAATAAATTAAATAATAGAATTAATATTGAAAAAAAAGAAATTGAAGAAATAGAAAATATTATAAAAGAAATTCCAGAGGAAATGATTCAAGAATATTCATCTAATAAAGAAAATGAGGATGAATCATTAGAAACTTTAGAAGAAACTTTATTAATAATGAAACAAATTGATAAAATAAAAAATATAAATGATATTGATGAAATATTAGATTCTCTTAATATAATTATGAATTCAGAAATAATTGATTATTCGTTTAAAAAAGATATTTTAAAAGATACAATAAAAAATGACTTTTATACTAAAATTGAAAGTGGATTAATTTCAATTAAATTCCCAATTTTTGATGGGCAATTATTAATTGGAATTTTTGAAAATATAAAACAAAATAATTATTATAATTTAATTAAAAAATATATTTCTGTAATATCTTCAATCTCTCAAAATTATAAAGAAGAAGCAAATTATGGAAATATCAAAAAAATAGAAAAAAAAGAAGGAGATATTATTTCTGAACTAATATTTAAAAGAATGATAACATCAATATTAAATAAAAAAAATTTAAAAGATAATAAAAAAAATAAAGAAAGTCTTATTGATTTATTAGATACAATAATTTCTTATTTATCTAAATGTCTATCTAATTCTTCTGAATTGTTTAATTTAATATCTACAAATGATTCTGAAAATTTTGATATTTTATCTATAATAAAATATATTTCAAATAATTTATTTTCAAAAATTGTATTATTATTTATTTCAAATGAAAATTTTCAATTATCTAATTTAAATTATATTGAAAAAATAAAAGTTATTCAAAAAATAACTGAATTTAATGAAGAATTATTAACAAGTTATCATTATGATTCACTTAAGAATATTTCATTATATGATTGGATTAAAGATAATATTGAAAATGAAATAAATGAGATTAATGAGAATCAAAAAAGATTTAGTAATTATATGGTAGATAAAATTAAAGAAAAAATTAATAATGAAATTGAAAAAAAAACTTATGAAATAGAAGAAGTAATGGATTTAATAAAAATGATTATAAAAGATAACCAAAATCTTTATATTTGTATTCGAAATTATAAAGTAATGGAAAATATAATAATTCCTTCAATAGGAGATATAATTAAAGTTTTTAGAATATTTTATAATAATGATGTAAATATTTTTAATTTTAGAAAAAATGAAATGTCAAAAGAAAATATTTTATTTATTGCAAATATATTATCTCATTTTATGAATTTTATAAATGGTTTTTTTTCAAATTTTTACGAACGAACATCATTATTTGATATATCATTTAATGAAAAAACAAGTGAACTTTCCATAATCTCATTAAAAGAAATAACTGAACTACAAGAATTATATTCAAAATTAATGTCAAAATTAAATATAACAATGGAATAAAAAAAAATTTTATTATTTTAATTAAAAAATTTTATTATTTTAATTAAAAAATTTTATTATAATCTAATTATAATAAAATATATCATAATTTAAAAATTTTATATGAGATTATTCAAAATCAACTTGATAACATTCAACATCACTAATATTAAAATCAAATTGTTTCAAAGTCAACTCTCCTGAATTTGCATATTCTCCATAAGAACAAGGGAAATTACTATAACTTCCATGTAATCCCATATAATTATCACATAAAAATAAATCAAATCCTTCTCCAAAAGCAGGTCCAAAATTTCCTTTACAATAAATAGCAAAAGCTGCATTTTTTCTAATATCATATTTTCTTTTAATATCTAAATTAAATAAAAATGCATTTTCATCTTTTTTACATTCTTCATCACAATTCCATGTTTTTGTAGTATAACCTCCAAATCTTATTCCTTTATCAGTTTTTATTATTATTATTGTTGGTGAATGGTCATCACATTTTGAATGAAATGAATTTGCAAAATCTGAGTCAATTGTTGCTTTATATATTAAGGATAATTTTATTTTTCCTGTTGGATTTATCCAATAACGAAATAATTCATTTTCTTCATCCCAATTTAATATTAAATTATTTGACATTACTGTTTGAACTCTCTTGAAAAATTGATCATCGTTATGTATATTTAATGACATTGAATTTATTTTGTTTAACTTTATTGTTAGTTGTTCAATTTTCTTATTAGAATCTGCTAATTGGTTTTGGGTTACTTGGTTGTTTTCTAGTTGTTTTATTTTTTCAGTTAATTTATTTATTTCTGATGACATTTTTATTATTGTTGAATATAAATTGGAAATTATGGAATCTTTATCTTGTTCTACTAATGGAATTATAATATTTATTGGTTCGTCTAAATTTTTTGGAATTAATGTTAATTTGAATTTTGATAAGTCATCAATTATTGATACTGAATAATTTTTGTCTCCTATTTGCTTTATTATAAAATCATATATGTCATCTATTTGAATGAATTCTTTAAAATATGGAACTAATGATGATAGTTCTTCATGATTCATTTCTATTTTGTATTCAATCGGGACAATGGAATGAACTTTTTGAAATGAGATTAATAATTTTTTGTTTTTTATTGAGGTTATTTCTGTTTTGTAGAATTCTGAATTGATTTCACAAATTATTGGTTCATTTTGTTCCATTCCCAATTTGATAAAAAATTAGTTTTATTATTTTTTTATATATGAAAAACGTAATAAAGTTAGATTAAAATAATTATTATATTATTTTTATTTTTTATTATAAAATTTTATTATAATTCTTTTTTTTTAATTTTATTTGATTTAAATGGGAAAAAAACAAAAAAAAAAGAAAATAAAAGAAATAAGTGACAATGAAAATAATGAAGAAGATGAAAAAATATTTAAATTATTTGGATTTAAAAATTTTAGTTCTTCAAAAAATAAATCACATACTGATTCAGATTTATCAGGAGCATTTTTTGGTAAATATGTTAAAAGAATATATTCTCAATATATGAATAAAGGTATAAATCCAAAAAAGAAAATAGCACTTATACTACAAAATAGTACAACCCAAGTAAATAATAATAATTCATTACCAAATCAAAAAAATGAATAAAAATAATTTATTTTTCCCTATCAAAACAAAAATAAAAGAAATAAATATAATATTAATATAATAAAAATAATTAATATATATTATAAAAAAATAATAAAAAAAGTAATTAAAAAAAACTTTCCATAAAAAAAAAGAATAAAAAAAATGGAAACAGGAGATCTCTTATTTGAAGATACAAATTTAGCAATGTTAGGTTCAATCTATGAAAAAGCCCTTCGTCTCCAGCGAGCAGAAGGAGAGCCTCAATGGAAAACAATAAAAAAAGAGCCTTCCTTCTACATATGGCGTATAGAAAAATTTAATGTAGTCCCATGGCCAAAAGATCAATATGGTACTTTTTATCAAGGTGATACTTTCATAATATTATCAATAGTAAAAGACCCAGATACTGAATCACTTGATTATAATGCTCATATGTGGGTAGGTCAAGATACAACTTGTGATGAAAGTGGTACAGGTGCATATAAAATAGTTGAATTAAATGATTATTTTAATGGAGAAATGACTTTAATTTATGAAGAACAAGGTTTTGAATCACCTTTATTTATATCATATTTTGAAAATATTAATATTTTACAAGGAGGAATTGAAACTGGTTTTAAAAAAATTGGTGCTGAAAAATATGCTTCAAAATTACTTCATGTTAGAGGAGTTGGGAAATGTATTGAAGCTAATGAAGTACCATTTGTAAGAGAAAGTATGAATGATGAAGATGTTTTTATTTTTGATTTAGGATTAAGATTAATTAATTGGAGAGGAAGTAAAAGTAATGGATTTGAAAAATTTCATGGTTCTTCACTTTGTAATAAAATTAAACAAGATAGAGGAGGGAAACCTTCAATTGAAGAAATTGAAGAAGGTGAAAAAGAAGATGAAATTAATAAAATTTTTGAACAGAATAAACCACAGAAATTAAAAAGTAGAAATCCAAGATCGAGATTAAGGACCAAAGCTAGTCAAGTTGGTATGGATAAAGGATGTCATAATAAAATGATGAAATTAAGTGAAAATGATGGGAAATTTGATATGAGTGAAGTTCCATTTGAAAAAGGAAGTTTGAAAAGTGATGATATTTATCTTATTGATAGAGGAGATTGTATTATTATTTGGACTGGGAAAAATGCTTCTAATCATGAAAAAAAGTTTGGGATTGTTTTTGCTAGGAAATATCAAAATGATGAAAATAGAAATAGACATTTACCTATTTTACAAGTTAGGGAAGGGAAAATGCAAAAAGAGGTTGATGCTTGTTTTCAATAAAAAATGTTTTTTTTAAAATGAAAAAATTATATTAAATTAGTTAATTTCTTTTATTTTATTTTGGGTGATTTTTTAATAAATTATATTGTATTTTTTTTTATTTTTTTTAATTTTTTTTATAAAATTTATTAACAAATTGTATGATAATTCTAAAAAATTATAAATCATATTTCTATTATAAGTATTTTTTTTTATAATTAATTTTGTTATTCATTTTTTTTTCTTTTGATTATTTCATTATATTCATTTTAGAATAATATTTACAACTTCTAATTTTTAATTCATCAAATACTTATTTAAAAATTAAATAACATTTTTTTTTTTATTTCAAAAAAACATAAATATATAATAATATCAATTCCTTTCCCTATTTTTATTATTGTATTAGAATAAATAAAAAAAATTAAAAAGTAAAATAAATTAATTTTTTATTCATTTTTTCTCAATACATATTTCTTACATCTTCATTTAAATTTATAAAAAAAATATAAAGTAAACCCTGTTTTATATTATTATCTCTATAAAAATTCATTTTTTTCACAACAATAAACCATAAAATTTTTATATCTTTTATTTTCAATTATTCAAGTATATTTAACTTAACATAAATAATTTGATAATAAAATTAATGTTTGAATAAATCATATCTACTTCAACATAATTATCATCTGTTTCTTTATTTAAAATAGTAGGAAATAATATACATAAATTACAAATAATTTTCTTTATTTTTTTAAAAAAATATATATCTTCATATACAATTGGATTTTGAAAATTTGATGTAAAGATATTCAAAAAACGGAGTTTTATTGAAAAATATAATGATAAAAATTATCAAATAATAAAAAAATGTTAATTATCAATGAAAATTTTAAAAGAATAGAAAAAAAATTATGGAAAAATATAAAATTAATTAATATTTTAAAAAAATGAAAAACTATTTTTTACCTTATTTTAATTTATTATTATTTATATATCATTTCTTCTATAAAAAAATATATAAGCATCAGAAGAAATATGCTCAATATTTTTTAATTTAACAACTTTTGCATCATTAAATTCATACCAATCACTTATAATTTTAATATAAGCATAATAATGTCCATAATCTATTGTCCCAGAATGATTTGCAATTGCATATAAGTAATAATAATAATTTTGAGTATTATTACATTTTTTATCAATAAAATGTTTCATTTTTAATTTTTCTTCAAATTTAATTTGAATTGTGTTCTTCCTATTAGTCCTTTGATTTAGTCTTTGTAATGATAAAATTAAAATTTCTGGAAGTTGAGTAAATTTTTTTTGATTTATCATATTTTTATTGGAACAATTTTTACATTTTAAAGCAACATGTTCTTCCTCAAAATATGATTCAATTAATTCATTTAAATCTTCCATTTTTTTATCATTAGGAATTAATAAAGGAATATCAAAAGTTTTTTGAAAAGAAAAATCTTTAAAAGAACATTTACAAGTAAAAATATTTATAATTTGACCATAAAAAGAATCAATTACAATAGAATCATCTTTTTGTTTATATAATATATCATATTCTTCATTACATTGTTTTCTACTTTTATTTAATGTTTCAAATTCTATATATGGAGTTTTTTTTTTAATATTATTTAATTCTAAATTTATATCTTCTAAAAAAATTCGACAAAATTCTTGTGTATCATTTTGTTTTTTACCTGAAAAATTTGAATGTCTCTTACAAAATATTTTAAAAAATTGTTTTGGAGATAATGAATTTTTATTTAAATTGAATTGTTCAACTAATTCATAAAAATATTTAGATATTGGAGTTGAATAATCAATTTTATTTAAATTTTGATAAAATCTATTTATAAAATTAGGAGTATGAATTATTATTTGAAGACAAGTATTCATATAACATGAATTTCCTAAATTCTGTAATCCAATTTTAGAATTTATAATAAAAATTATTTTTTCTTCATATTTTAAGTCATCAAAAATTATATTATCTTCCTTTTTGTTATTATTTTCTTTATTTTTATCTTCCCAATTTATTTTATTATTTTTTAAATCATCTATTTTTTTATCGATATGATTTTTTGTTTTATCAATATTATTTTTAACTTGTTTATTTTCATCATTAATTTTATTTGAGTTTTTATAAATATTTGTAAATGGAACCTGAATTTCTTTTAATTCATTATTAATTGGATTTAATCTATCAAAATCATATTGTTGTTGATTTCCTTTCCTTTGTTCAAAAAATCTTCTTGTACTTTGATTAGTATAACGATATTGATCATTCATTTGGAAAAAATTTAATTTTCTTTTTTCCTCAATATTATTTGAAAGATTGTTTAATTTTGATAATAATTGTGAATTTGGTGAAATATTCATTTTTTTATTAATTTTTTTTTTCTAAATTTAAATAAATATTATTTATTTATCTAAAATTAATTTAAATAAATTCAAAATTCAAAAACAAGATTTTTAAATTAAATTAAAAAACTCAAAACTAATATTTAATTATCAACATCAGTTAAAACTCCATCGATAAAGAAAGAATTAATATTTTCTTGAACTTTATCGATATTAATATTAGTTTTCTTAGTTAATCCTTTTTCAATAACAACTTTAGCAACATCAACAGCAACTTTAATAGAATTTTTAATATCA
Source organism: Isotricha sp. YL-2021a (assembly GCA_023806865.1). Taxonomy (NCBI): domain Eukaryota; phylum Ciliophora; class Litostomatea; order Vestibuliferida; family Isotrichidae; genus Isotricha; species Isotricha sp. YL-2021a. Next base: position 3,015 of record JAJJLH010002261.1, on the reverse strand, counting down.
AGTGCACTAGGCATCATAAATTCAGGTCTTAAATCTTCAGGAGGAACTAAATTAGCAATAGCTTCAGCAGCAGCAATTTTCATTTCAGTAGTAATTTTAGGTGCTCTAGTATCAATAGTACCTCTGAATAAACCAGGGAAACAAACTGAGTTATTAATTTGATTTGGATAATCACTTCTACCAGTTGCTACAATATATGCTCCTGCTTTTTTAGCATCTTCTGGGAATATTTCAGGATCTGGATTTGCTAAAGCAAATACTACTGGTTTTGGTGCCATTGATTTTACATTTTCTATTGATATTGTATTTGGTCCTGATAATCCTATTACTACATCAGCACCTTTTATTACTTCAGCTAATGTTCCTTTTATACAATCTTTATTTGTTACTTCTGCTATTTTATCTTTAAATGGATTCATGTTATGTGGTCTTCCTTTATATATTGCACCATGAGTATCACATACTATGAAATGTTTAAAACCATAATTCATTAATAATGTACATACTGCTAGTCCTGCTGCTCCTGCACCATTCATTACTATTTTACATTCATCTATTTTTGTTTTTCTTAATTTCATTGCATTTATCATTCCAGCAACAACAACTATTGCAGTTCCATGTTGATCATCATGGAACATTGGACATGATACTGTTTCAATTAATTTTTGTTCAATAAAGAAACAATCTGGTCCTTTAATATCTTCTAAGTTAATTGCACAAAATGATGGTGATATATTTTGAATATAGAATATCATTTTATCTTGATCAAGTTCTTGAATACATATTGGACATATATTTGTTCCTCCGAAATATTTGAAAAGAACACTTTTACCTTCCATAACTGGCATTCCTGCAAGTGCTCCTATATTTCCTAAACCAAGAATTGCTGTTCCATTTGTTACTATACCACCATAATTATTTTTACAAGTAATTTCAAAACCAAGTTCAGGTTTTGCTGCAATTTTTTTTGAAATTGCATCAATATTTTTCCATGAATAAAGTTCTTTTAATTGTTTTGGATTATTATTTTTGATTTTAAGTCCAATTTCAATAACTCCTCTATTCCTCATATGGATTAAATTAGAATTTTGTTTATTATCATGTTTATGCATATAATATCCTTTTGGCATTGGTTCAACCCATCCTTTAGTACCATAAGTAAGAAAAGTTTTGAATTTTTCATAAATATAATCTTTAGTGGTTTCCATTCCATGCCAATTATATTTATCTAAATCATGTTTAACCATTTTATTTCCAAATACATGATCAACTACTTTTTCTAAAATTTCAAAGAAATCATCATTAAATGATTTATCTCTATTTAAATTTAATGAACCACTATTAATAAGTTCCATAATATAACTAAGAATAGGTGAAGCATCTCCAGTATAATGAATATCAAGAACAACTCTCCATATAGCAGCAAAAATAGCATTAGCAGTAATATCAGTTTTTTTTCCTTTTAAAACTTTATCAATATCTCTTTTACAATTACCATTAAGATAAGCAAATTTATCTTTAAATTCACTTTTAGAAAAAAGTTCCCCAAAATCTTTCATTCTAGTATCAGAAACATTAAAAAATTCAACACCACTATAAGAAGGTGAAATAGCACAAACAGTTTCACATAAAATTTCAGAACTACTAGTTTTAGCAATATCTAAAATAATAGGATAAGCATCAACATTAGCAAATTGTTTATAATAAGCAGAAAAAATTTCAAGATAAGGCATTGCTGCATTTTCATTCCATGGTTTCTCAGTTACACATGAAGAGTCTGTCACAATTATAATACTATTTCCTTTATTTGTAAATTCATATGCACGTGTTATATCATCGTGTATTTCAAGACATGGTTGTGCTACTCCTGGACTGTAAACCATTGATAAACATCCTGAATCACGAATATTTACTTTTATTGATATTTCTATTAAACCATGAAGTTTTGTTAAAATGTTCTCTAGACTAAATTCTGCATCACCATTACATTCTTTTCCAAGGAAACTCATTTTTTTTTTTTTATATATTTTTATTTTTTTATTATTGGAGATTTATATTATTTAGGTAAGATTATTATTTTTCACCTTATATTTTTATTTTTTTTTTTACAAAAAATATTTATTTTTTTAAAAGAGATGTATAATATAAAGAATTTATTTAAACTTTTAATTTAATTTCTTTAAATTATGAATAAAAAATATTATTTAATTTATTTATTTTATAAATTGACATTTTTAGTTTCTTCTTTAGTTAATTCTAATCTTTTTTATGAGCATTTGTTGAAATATTTTTAATAATATATTTCCTTTAATTTAATCATAATGCTTTGTATATTTTAAAGGTTCATAAATTTCTAAATTTTCTTTAATTGTATACTAGTCAAATCTTCAATTGAAACAGAATCACTATTTTTATGTTTAGCAATTAAACAAGCATTATCTATTACTGAATCTAAGAAATTATTTGCCATCTATGTTAAAAAATTTTCAATGTTTATATCTAATTATTCAATATTTGTTAATTCATTACATATTTCTGTTAAACTATTTTACTTTAAAATATTTGAGAAATAAAAATCTTTATTTACTTGTTCTTGGTTATTTTCTTTATTTTATTTTGAAGGTCAATTGACATCATAAAAAAATTAAATTTATTTTTTTTTATAAATATATTGAAATGAAATTTGAAAAAAATATATTAATTTTATGTATCCCCAAAATCTCCTACATTTAAAAAAAAAATTAATATTTTTTTATAATTAAATCTATGAGTTTTTAAATAAATTTCTTAATTTAAATTAACAATTATTTTTTTTTCTTAATTATTCATCAATTATAAATGTTCATAATAAATGTGTAATTTTTTAATTTTAAATTAATGAAATTTAAATTTAATCAATAATTAATTTTTTTATTGAATGTAGGATGGTTTGGGAATATATTATTTAATTTTATTTAATATTAATAATATTGATTAATAGAATAAAAAGTAAATTTAAAAATAAAATAAGTTAAT
>JAJJLH010002260.1:0-30430 GCA_023806865.1 Isotricha sp. YL-2021a | reverse complement strand
GATTTTTTTTAATTTTTTTTTAAAGTTTATATTTTTGTCAGAATTTATTATTTTAAATATATTTAACATATAATAGAAAAATATTTTATTTAATTAAATGGAATTTCAAAATGGACTCTTGAATAAAGAAAAAGATAAATTAAATAATGAAGGACAAAATTTAGATTTTGATTCTCAAATAAAAAATCTTATCATTTTTTCTTTATATTATTCAAATCCAAATATAATGATAAATACTTTTTGTTTCAATAAAAATCATAAAAATACAATTCCATTAAAAGAGTTTTTAATAAAATATCATCCTTTCTATAATAAATATAAAAAATTCAATTTTTGTGATAAATGTATGTTAAAACTTTTATATAGTAAAAAATTAAATTTTACTTTTTATACTAATTATTGTATAAAATGTGATAAACATTTTTGCGCTCATTCAATAAATCATGTTCATGAATTAAAGATGATTGAAAAAGAATATTTTATTGATGAAAATTTTGTATTTCCAATTTGTCCAACTTGTAATCCAATTTTTAATTGTGATAAAATGAATGAATATCAATTAAAAAATAAATATATAAATTCAATTTCTGAATCTTTATTAGAAATTAAAAATAAGTTTGTCGAAATAGAAAATGATTTTAATAATTCTAAAGGTAAAATATACTTATCATTATATCCTTATTTCAAATATTATATGTCAAATAATTTTTTAGAAATTTTATTATGTGAGAATTTATTAAAAACTTATTCAACACTAAGAAAAAAGAATGAAATGTATTTTAGAGCAATAAAAAATATTGAAAATTTATTTACATTTGATAAATTACAATTTAATTTAGGAATAATTGAAGATATTCATATTGAAACATTAATTAATCATTTTAGTAATATAAATAATTGTTTTTTATTTTCATCAAAGGAAAAGTATTTTGAATTTGAAAACTTTTTTATATTCCCAATTAAAGATTATAATTATATTATGGAAAAAAAAGCAATGTTAATATATTCTTTTAGTCTAAATGAGTTTATTTTTCAAGAAATAAAAAAATCAATTTATTTGACAAATGAAGGTGATATATATATACATGATTTTTATAATATTGGAAAAAGTATATTTGTAGGAAATTTAGAAGAAAACCCACAGAATATATTATACATAAAAAATAATTTATTTTTTTTTCAATATTGTGATAAATTAATTTTATATAATTTGAATGATGATGGAAAAAATATTAAACTTGAACAAAAAAAAATTATAATGATAAATAAGGAAAAGAAAATTTATTCTAAAATTTTATCTACAAAAAATAAAATGTTTATTTGTTTTACTCAATTTATAATAGACTTTTATTCATATGATTCTTCAACAAAAAATGCAATTTTCATTAAAACTCTAAATGATATTAAATTTATAAAAAGGATAAATGAAAATTTAATTATTTATCCATATGCTTCCTTTAATAATAATTTCTTTGTTTTTTTAAATGAAAATGGAGAAGAAATTAAACAAATTTTTATAAAAGATAATATATGTTTAAATGAAGAACAAATTTGTATTTATAAAAAAAAATATCTATTAGTAATATTTTCCAATTCTAAAAATATATTTCTAATTAATATTATTAATTTTGAAATTATAAAGAATATAGATTTTTATAATAAATTAATTGAAATTAAAGAATTAAATGATGATAATATTATTTCTAATAAAAATGATAAATCACTATTTTATTATAAAAAGAAAAAATTTAGTCTTAAAAAAAATCATTATATTGATTATAATAAAAATTATCCTGTTATTGCTGAAAATGAAATTGGAATTATTATATTTTATAATAAACATTTTTTTCTTTTAAAAGACATAGAAAATGAAAAAACTTCAATGTTTGAAATTAATTTAGTTTTAGATGTAAATGGAAAAATTATTGATTATAATAATTTGAAATATTATATGATAAACATAATACCTGGTAATAAACAATATTTTTTATTATTTGATTCTAAAATTGAGATTAAGTTATTTTCTTTTTCTTTTAATAATGTCAATCAAAATTAATATAAAATTCCAATTGTTATTATTAGATGATTTGATTTAAATAATTATATATCCATTAATTTAATTAATTTAATTTACATATATTTTTTAATATGTATGAATTTTTTTCTTTATTATTATAATAATTAAAATTATAATTTTTATTTTTCATTTTATTTTATTAATAAAATATGTTAATTAGTTATAAAAATAACATTTATATTTTAACAATTAATTAAATATATAAAAAAAAATTAATATTGAATATAAAATAAAATGAAGGAAGAAAATAATATTAATTATAATATCCATTGTCAGAGAAAATATTCAAACGATTATTCATATCCAACATTAAAAAGAGAAGATTTAATGTATTTAAGTTCAATAGATGAGAGAGATTATCCAAGAAGAAAAATAAAACAACTAAACACAAAAAGAAATTGGTCATTAAATTTATTTAATTTAGACATTGAAAAATCGACCCCAAAAAAATTTTCTAAATTCTTAAATAAAATAGATTTCATAAATAAAACAGATGATATAGAAAATGCTCAACCTCAAAAACAAAAAATATTAAAATATCCAAATTTTATATTAAATACAAGAGACATTGAAAAAGCCTTTCCATCAAAAAATTTACATTTATTAGAAAAAAAAAAATTAAACACTCCAAAAATTGAATTAAACAAAAAACAAGAAGAAAATACCCAAATAAATAAATTTATAAAAAATCCAATAGACATAACAGACATAGAAGGAACAAAACCAAAATCTCTATATCGTAATTATATAAAAATAAATAATTCAATAAACGAATTTGAGAAAGAATCTCCATATAAAAGAATAAAAGAAAAACAATATTTTTATGATAATATGAATTATAAAGATGTATATGAAAATAAAAAAAAATTCCGTAATACAAATCCATTAGATCCAGATTATGGAATTAATTATGGAGGTGATATTGAAAAAAGTCATCCTTACATTCCAAGTTATCATATTAAAAATAAAGGTAATTTATATATGTCTAATGATGATATTAAGGGAAGTTTACCAGGAAGTAAAAATAAATTTAATTATTATAATTTTGATAGGAGTTATATTTATAATATTAATGATATTGATGGTGCTGTTGCTGATAGTAAAAAATATGGTATTGTTACTAAAAGATGTACTAATCCTTTAAATCCTAAATATCAATATTTAGGTTATAAGGAAAATTTAGATTGTTATGGGAGAAAAAAAAAAAATGAGAAATTTGAAATTAGTAAAGAAAATGAAGGTGCTATTTTAGGAATTAGTACTAAATTTAATAATGGAAATAATGGGATTTTTGGAATTAGAGATGAAAATAGGAGATATGAGTTTGATAAAGATAAAATGGTTTCTCAAAGTTGTAATAATATTTTTTATAAAGGTGAAAATAAAAAAAATAATGATATATATAATTCAATTTTGTTAAATTATAATAAAGATAATTATCAAAAACCTATTTTTAATCCTGATGATTTTAAAAAACCTAATCCTAATTATGAAAGAATTCATAATGAAAATTTAAAATTTTCTAGGAAGAATCCTGATAAAAGATTAGATAATATTTTGAAAAAAAATATGGCATTATTTCCTTCAATTAAAAATAATGATAAAAATTATATTGAAAATATAAGAAATAATATTCAAGATGCAAAAAATACTTTTCGATTAAATCATTCAAATTCAGCTAGATTAATGCCTATATATAATAGACAAAATAAATATGAAAATAGAATTATTAAAGATACATTATATTCCAAAATAAATGAAATTCCTTCTTATGAAGTACAATTATCAAATTATTTAAAAGATAATTCTTATAAACCATAAATTAATAAAAAACATATGAAAAAAATATATAAATAAAATATTTATATAAATAAAGAATAATATTTTTTTTCAAAAAATATATTTAAATAATTAAAAATTAAAAATATACATTTGAAAATTAATCTTAAATATTATAATTAATCTATATACATTTGAAAATTAATCTTAAATATTATAATTAATCTAAAAAATAAATAAAAAAATTTAACATATATAAAAATAAAAAAATTAAATACAATAACAAACAAAAAAAAAACATTTATATAAATACAAAAAAAACCAAAATTAAATAAATAAAAACCAAAAAAAAAAAAAATTTTATTCCTCCCCTCCAAAATAATCACTCCTCCCATACAACCTCCCAATAAGCCAACTTTTCTTCCTAGAAATCTCATCTCTAAAACTCCTATTTAAAAAACTACTTTTCCCCAAATCAAAATCAACTTCATCTTGATAATCTCTTCCTTTCTTAAGAGCATACATTCCAACAACAGAAAAACTCATTAAAAAAACTAATCCCCACCGACTATTATTTCCACCAGTAAAATCACAAATAATTCCATATAAAAAAGGTGAAGGAAAATAACCTAATAAATTATAACAAAATTGTGTAATTGAATTTCCTTCTTCTTTCATATTATCATCCATAGAATTTAATAAAATTCCAGTTAATCCTGGCATAAGTGAACCACCAAAAAAAATAGTAAACCACATTAATATTAAAAAAATAATAAAATTATTTATTAAAGGTAATAAAATACCACAACAAAATGATATTATACTTGATTTTAATAATATTTGAAGTGTTTTGTTATTATTTATGTATCCTCCTAATTTTTCTATTAAATATCCTCCTATTAGGACTCCACATGTTGGTGATGTTATACATATTATTGAAAATGATATGAAAATTTTAGAATCTTCTTTTTTTAGGATTTTCCTCATGTAGTCTGTTATCCAAAATTCAATTCCTGTTATTATAAATAATATTGAACATATTGATATTAGAGATGTACGATATAGTTTGTTTTTAAATAAAGTTTTTATTGTTTCGAGGTAATTGAATTTTTTTATTGTTTCGTTTTCTTCTTCTATTTGATATATTGATATTTCGTTTATATTTGTGTATTTATCATAATTTATTATATTGTTTTTTTTTAAAAATTCTGGGGTAATTTTTATATTATTTTTTATAAATTCTCTTGTTAAATTTGTTCTCTTATAATTCCTACTTAAAAACTTATCAGGAATTAATAAAAAAACAACAGTAGAAAACAATAATAAAATACACTGTAAATAAAAACCATATCTCCAATTATTAAATTTTTTAATACAAACAGCTTCAATAGCATAACCAATCATAGTTCCTGAAGCTGTATTCAATTGTAAATAAGATAACCAAATAGTTCTAATTTCATAAATTCCAAATTGATCAATCCAAACAGGGAAATAAATCAAAGTAAAAATTTGAAAAAAACCACAAAAAAATCTACAAAGACATAAATAAAATAAAGTATTTGATTGAGTTAAAAAATATAATGAAAGACTAGTTAAAATTATACTACAGCTAACAATACATTTTGGAGTAAAATAATTAAAAATATAACCTGCAATTGAGGCACCAAATGTTAATCCTAAGAAAACTGATGAACCTACTGAACCTAAATCAGAATGGTCTAAATTTAATTCTGTCATTAAATATGTGTTACATGCATCTATTGCTCCGTGATCTAGGTGATTGAAAAAATGAATTAAGAGAATTAGGTAAAATACTAATTTTCTTTTTTTTTTTGAGAAACCTCTTTTTAGAGATTCAGTTTGATATGATAGGGAATTTTGGGAGGAATTTTCATTTGATTCATTTGTTATTTCCATTTTTTTTTTTTTAATTTTTTTTTAAATATTGTAAATTTTATTGTAGGGAGAAATATATTTTTTGAATTTTTTTTATTTCTATATTTAATTTTATGTTTGATTTTTTTTAGGAAAGTAATAATATTAAATTTATTATTTTAATTGGGAAAATTTATAAAAAACCATAATATTTAATAAATAATTTATTTTTTTAAAATAAGAAAGTGAACTAATTTTAATTAATCTAATAAGATTATTCATTAAAGAAAATATATATTTTTGAAAAATAAGTTAATAGAATAAGATAATATTAAATAAATTAAATTTTTGGTGGTGGAATAGCATTAATTATACAATTATTATTTAAATTTTCATTTAACTTCCTTTTTCATTTTTACAAACAGGAAGTTTTGTACATAAATCATCATTATTAATATTATTTTCACTATTTTTTTATTAATTTTAGATTATTATTATTATCATTATAACTATCATTTATTTTATTATCATTATTCCTAATTTTATATCAAAAACATTAACATTATTAATAGAAATAAAACCATGAAATTTAACATTCATTTTAAGTATGATATTTCTAAATAATCTCGATAATTGACAATTGTATATAAAGGCGCATTTATTAAGTAAAATTTTATAAATGAAAAAAAAGATTTATAATATAAAAAATTCATGTTATTGATAATATAATTTTAAAAAATTAGTATTGTATAAAACCACATATATAATTTTGGGTAAGGTCAATTTCTGGTAAATTTGTTTCTATATTACTTTCTTTATTAAAATTTCCATTTTTTAATAAATAGAAAAAAAATAAAAATTAAATAAAGTTATTTTAAAAAACTGTAAATATGAAATTTATTTTAATTGAAATAGATAAAAAAATCAATCATCATCCTCCTCATTTTTCTTCTTTTTACTTTTCTTAGCTGGTATCTCCTCTTCATTATCATCCTCCTTTTCAACTTTTTTTTTCTTTTTAGCCTTCTCCTCCTTAACATCTTCCTCACTTTCACTTCTCAAAGTTTTCTTTTTCAAAACAACATCATTACTCTGATTATAAACTCCTTTATTTTTCCCTTCACTACTATATTTCCCAACTTTACTTCCTTTTTTAACATTTCCACTTCCACTTTCCAAAACTGAAATTCTCCCTTCTAAAACTTTCTTACATTTTTTCCCAATATCTCCATTAGCATTTTCACCAAGAGCATCAACTCTAACACATAAAGCACATTTACTAGCTAAACTTCTAGAAATTTTTCCTTTTAATTTAGGATTAGCACTACCAACTAAACTAGCATGATATATTAAACCATATTTTGGTGTTTCATGTTTAGTTCTCAAAGCACGAAAAAGTGCTTTTTCAGCACCGAATATTTGAATTGTTGAAGCTGGCATTTTTGCAAGGGAGATTAAGGACCCTGCATGTGATATTAAACGAGCTGCTACTAATTCACCTACCATTATTGTTAAATTAGGTGCTATTGTCATCATTCTATTTCGTAAATATTCTGTTAGGGATTGACGATATTCACTTAGGAATATTATTTGAGAACATAATTCTTTTATATTTAATTCATCTTCATTACTTATTTCAGAACCCATTGAAATTTCTGCTGAATCTTTTATTGATTTTTCATCTTCTGGTGTTACAATATCAGATAAATCTGTTTTTTTTGTATTTGTTCTCATTCCTATTTTTTGGACTACTTTTGCATATGTTAAATTATCTGATATTATCTTTCCAACTTCTGGGAAATGCCATCCATACCATTCACGTAAACGCATTGTATAGTTATTTAATTCTTTATCTAGATCATCGAGGAGACCTACTGCTTGGATTACCATTACGTCTACTTTATCTATTGAAAATTTTAGTTTATGACGATAGAAGTTGTGACTCAGACCTACGGAACCTGAACGCATATCTTTGTCTGATAAACCTATTAAATGTTATATATGGGTTATTTTTAGGTTTTTTATATAATATTTTTTGTTTTTTATTTTTTTTGGGTTTTTTTTAGTTTTTTAATTTAGTTTTTTTATATCATTTTTTATTGTCATTTTTTTGGATGTCTTTTGTAAAGAATAAATTATTTAAATTTATTCTTTACTTTTTTTCAATTTTTTTTTCATCTTTTAGTATAAAAATTATTATTTTATACTATCAGAAAAATCCAAAAAATAATAACAAAAATATTATATTGGAATAAATATTTACCACTTATTAAATTTGTTAATTGATTTCTAATACCTCTAAAAACTTCTAAATATTTTGATTCAGAAATAGTATCAATTCCAAGTTTATTTTTAATACAAGTTGCAATTTTTGGATAATAACCTAAATAAAATTTAAAATAGTAAAATAATTAAAAAATAAATAATAAATACAAAGAAGAGTTTTTTGAATATTTTTTGAGACAATATTATTTTGCAAAAATTTTTTTAAATCAGAAGGTAATATTCCTTCATTTAATTTACTTAATGAATTAACAGCATTTTCAGTATCTTTAAATTTTCTAAAAGCTTCTAATTGAATATTTTCTGAAATTGTATTTGGATCATTAAACATTTCAATAATATTTTCTACTTTTTGTAATTTTTTTTTGTTATTTATTTGAAAAAGACTATAACCAGCAGGAGTCTCAAATAGAACTAACATTTATTTAAGATATTAATAAATTAATAATTTTCATTTAATATAATATATAAAAAGTAAATTTAGATAAATTTAAAAAAATTTATTTTTAATACCAAATGAATTTATTAAATTGAAATTAAATAAAAAAAAATTAAATTATTCTATTTAGAATAACTAGCAAGAGTATTTAAATTATTAATAATTTGTCCTAAGACATTATTCGTATCTTCCTGTAAATAATAACAATCATATAAAGAATGACATTGAGCAATAGTTTGTTTTAAATCCATCTAAAAATATTATTAAATAAATAAAAAAATTACATTTGGTGATTCACCTAAAATTGATGAAACTTTTTGTAAAGAAGTAATATAATCTTGGAGATACCCAATTCTTTTTTTTAATGTTTCATCTGATTGACTCTAAATATAAAATTATTAATTAATTACTGCTACATCAAATTTTGTTGGAATTCTACTTCTATCTTTAAGATAATTTGTTATTTGTTCAATTTCTTCTTCACATTCTTTTGATTTTGATGTTATATTGTTATATAATTCTTCTATTGATTCTGCTTCATCAATTTCAGGGTAGACATTGCTTGTTCCACAACAACCCATTTATTGGTTTTATTAAAAATAATTAAATTTATTTTTGATTAAATTTACTTTTTTAAAGTTTTTTTTGTTATTATATTATTAATATGGCACTTAAAATTTTAATAATCTGTAACTCTAAATGATTTTATTAAATGTTATATTATAATTTGTTAATTTTCTTTCTCAATTTTTGAATCTAAAATATTAAAAAAAATTAATTATATTTATATCTATAAAAAATTAATATTAATGACATAATAAAATAAATAAAAATATTATATAATATATAATATTTATATTTAAAATCAATATCAATAAAATTAATATTTGATTATGAAAAAAAAAAAATTTTAATTTATTTATTTTATTAAAATTTTATTAAAAAAATAATAAAAAACACCAAAAAACAATACATAAAAAAAATAAAAACAACATATAAAAAAAAAAAATAAAAAACTCCTCCAAAAACCTATAAATAAAAAATTCCATAAAAAATAAAAATATAAAAAAAAAAAATGCCAAAAAAAAAGCAAGAATTTACCCTTAACTTCGCAAAAACCGACGACAACCAAGAAATTTACTACGAAGTTTGTGGAAAAGAAAAAGGTCCAACAGTTTTATTTCAATCAGGTTTTTTTGGAACAACTCAAGCATGGGATGATTTAATAGAAATATTACAAAAAGATTACAAATGCATTCTTCATGACAATAGAGGATTTGGTCGTTCAAGTTGTCCAGAAGGTAAAAAACATTATTCATTAGAAAGACATGCAGATGATATAAAAAATTTATTAGATCATTTACAAATAAATGAACCAATTTATTTAATAAGTCATTCAGCAGGTTGTTTTATTTTAAGTTGTTTTGCTTCTAAATATCCTCAATTAACAAAGAGAATTATTAATATTGCAGGTTTAATTTCTGGTTTTTCTAAAGTTGGTAATTCTGATTTGAAAAGTGAGAAAGATTATAAAAAAAATTTAGAATTACCATCACAAAGAGCTAATTTTTATCATAATTTAGGATTAAAATTAGAAATTTGTGAAGAAGCTTGTAAATGGAATTCAGAATTTTTATCTTATAATGCTGATTGTATGATTTTAAATAAAGATTGTATGAAATATTATAGTAATATTCAATGTGAAGTCTTACTTATTAATGGAGATAAGGATGTTTTATTTTTACCTGATAGTGAAAATAATCAACCTAATGTTAAGAAAGGAAAAGTTATTTTTATGAAAGATATTAATCATTTTCCTCAATGGGAAGATCCTAAGAAAACTGCAGAATTGGTTAAGAAAAATTTAGAAGTTAATCCTTTGGATAGTTTAAAGAATTTTATTTAATTGTTATATGGAGTTTTTAGTTATTTATTTTATTTATTTATTAAAATGGTTAAGAAGAATTTTTTAAGTTTTTTTTATGGGTTTCTTTTTTTTTTTTATTTTTTTTACTTTTTCCAATAAATTAATTTTTATTTTTATTTTTATTTATATTTTTTATAAATATTTAATTCTTATTATACACAAATATAACTGAATTATTTTCTAATTTAAGAGAACCAATACATTTAATTTTATTTTTATTATCTCTTAATATTTCTTTATTAGAATATGTGAATAAATGTACATTATATGCAATTGGATAATCCTGAATTGCAGTATCAAATAAAATAGAAATATTACTTTTAAAACAAAAATTATGTACAATACTTATATTATTGAAAGTTGGATATGAAAATGTTAAAGTTAAATTCTCAGTTCCATATAAATTTTGATAATATTTATTTACTGCCTCTTCTACATTTTTGCATTCTATATTTAAAAACATAGAAATTTCTTCATTTTTAATTGATGAATCATTTATCATTAAACGAAATATATCTAATTTATTCATTTCATAATATTGTATTTCATTTCTAGATAAATATAAACTATTATTTAAAGAATAGTTTTCATTTGATTCAATTTTTTTTTGTCCATTAATTATAGAACTATAATAAAAGTCAGGAAGATTATATTTTGATTTATCAATATTGAATATTTCATTATAAAGATTAAAAAGATTATATTCTTTATTTCCATTTTTAATATTTCTATGAGATCGAGGAACACTTAAATTTCTTTTTTTTTTATCTTTTTGATTTTCAGTTTTTTTATCATAACCTAAATTAAATAGAATTTCATTTTTATATTTATTAATATAAAACAATATTTTCTGATAATTAGATTTTCGAAGTTTTAAATATTCATATTCAGAGATTTGTTTAAGTTCCTGTATATTTCCTTGAGCATCTAAAGTATTTAATATATCTATTAAATTTTGAAAATTTTGAAATTCTTGTTTATTTTTATTTTGTATTTCTTTTCTTTGTTTCTTTATATCAATATTTAATATTCCTATTTTTTCATTAAAATTTTCTTTATTTTCTGGAAAATTCTTCAATAAATTATTAAGATATTGTTTGTTTTTTTGAATTTTATTTAATATTATATCATATTTTGAATCATTTAAATCATTATAATTGAAAAATTTAGGATATATATCATTTTTATATTGAATATTTTCAAATTTATTTTTTTTATTATTGCTTGAATAAACTTTCATTTTTGAAAGACTTTCTTTAAAAATTTCACTTGCACCTATTTTCATTGAAATCATTTTATCTTTTTTAATCAAATTGATAAAAAATATAATAAATATATATAAATATTAATCAAAAAAATCATATTTTTTTTAACAAACATTATTTTGTTAATCCATATTTATAAATTTAAATTACATAATATTTTTATTTAAAATTAGATTTTTTTTATTTTTGTAAAAAACTAATTGTTATTTCCATATTTATATCTATAATTTGTTCCAATAATATGTAGTTCAATTTTATTTTATGTAATTATTAGAAAATATATCATCATATGATTTTTTATGTATATTATAAAGAAATATTACATATTTTAATTGATATTTTGATTTTTTCAATTAAATATTCAAAAAGTTATAATAAATTATTTTTTTATCATATTTAATGATAATAATGAATTTCTAAATGTAATATTTTTTTGTTACAATTTTTATGTAGCAAATTATTAATTATGTTAAATTATATTTTTTATTTCCTCTTTTACTTTGAATTTATTTTAAAAGACCCAAATAAAAATTATAATCTACTGTTTTGTTTCTCTTTTTCAATTAATTATCTTTTTAATATTATATATTCCCAATATAAAATTATTTGATTCCTATTTTGACTTTATTATAACTAATATTTAATAATTATTTTATAAATAAATTTATATATTAATTTGTTTAATTTAAAGATTTAAAAAAAAATCATTTTATTAAAAGAATAATAAAAGTATTTATATTATTAAATAATTGATTTTAGAATTTTATTTATTTGTTTTTTATAATTATAAATTACTTATTTTTCTATTTTATTTATTTAAATTATAGGTTAATATTTTGATAAAATTAAAATTTATAAAAATAAATAATTAATTTTAAAACTCATATTCATAGCTTAATAAAGTCAATTTTTGAATTATTAATTCTTCTGTTTCTGAATTTGTATTATTATATGTAATTTTAATTTCATTATTACTTCTTAATTTTCCTTTCATTTCAAATCTTATAGTAATTCTTTTAAAATAATTATTTAAGTTTCCAATAAAATTATCGAATTGAATTTTTGATTCATTAATACAATTTGGATAAGTGATAATAAATAAATTATCATTTCCTTTTGAAATTTTTCCATTAGAATTAATTAGGTTTCCTTTTTTTAAAATAATTTCAATCTCTACTTTATAAATAGAATTTTTAAATGAATTATCTAAATAAGAAATACTAATTATTAATAAGTTATTATTAATATTAAAATTTGGTAAAATTATATGATTTTTATTTAAAGCATTTTGATTAATTGAATATGTTAAAAATTTAATTGCATTTGTTGAATTAAAAATATCAATTTTATAAGTAGTTTCTGTTGTTTTTATTAAATTAGGATTAAATTCTTTATTTTGATAAATGTTATTATCTTTCCATTGAGGTTGAATTTCAATTAAACTAAAAGTTTTTTTATTAATATGAAATTTTGGAACTATCATTAAACCTATATAACCTTTTGAAATAACATTTTTAATTTGATTATTATTTTGCATATAATAATATATTTTTTCTTTTAATTCACCAAAAATTTCAGGATTTTTTTTTGATATCCTAAGATAATCTTCTTTTTGGTTTTTAACATTTTTATTTAAGCTTAAAAATGACATATCATCTTGACTAAACACAGAATTATTTGTTTCTATCCTTTTAATTGTTGATATTGTTTGAGAAGAATTACTAAAATTATGTACAAAAGAGATATTATTATTTATTGTTTGATTAAATGTGTTTGATGAATTATTCAAATTATACATTTTTTGGGATAAAGGAATATTATTTAAATTTGAATTGTTTTGATTATTAATATTATTATTATTTTGCATATTATATATTGAAGTAGTCATATTTGATATTATTGAAGCAGATGGAATATTGTTAGAAATGAAATTATTATTATTATTCATATTATTATTTGAAATATTCATTATATTATTATTAATATTATTATTTTGTTTATTCATTATATTATTATTAATGTTATTACTTGAATTATTCATTATATTATTATTAATATTATTATTTTGTTTATTCATTATATTATTATTAATATTATTACTTGAATTATTCATTATATTATTATTAATATTTTTATTTGAATTATTCATTATATTAATATTCAAACTATTATTTTGTTTATTCATTCTATTATTATTCATATTATTATTCAAATTACTAAATTTTATATTTATTATATTATTAATTTCTGAACTCATTCTACGATTATTTAAATTATTTTGATTTTTTTGATAATTCATTCTATTATTATTATTCAAATTATTATTAATATTATTCATATTATTATTAATTCTTGTATTATTTATATTATTAACATTTGTATTAATCATATTATTGATATTAAAATTGTTATTTTTATTATTATTTAATGAAGTTTCTCCTATTACTGGTATTTTTAATGCTAATTCATTACTTTTTTGATAATCTTGAGAAAAATCAATAGTTTGATTATAATTATTATTTGATTGGCTTAACATAATATTATTTCCTTGTTGGCTGATATTATTATTATGATTTATTTGATTATTAGGAACTGGCAAATTTTTAAATGAGTTATTATTATTTGAAATATTATTACTACTATTATTAGATTTAGTTAAATCAAAATGTGGCATATTATTATTAATTTGCATTGTATTTGATTGAAGAACAATAGGATTATCATCTTTTTTAAAATGTTGAATAATAAGTTTATTATTATTATCTCTTGGAATAGGTGAAAAAAAATTATTTCCAAAAATATTATTTGTATTATTTTTAATTACATGTTTTCCATGTTCAGGTGATTTAGCATAATATTTATGTGATTCATTATTTATATTTTTATTATTATCATATTTTACAAAGAAATCAAATACATTTTGAGAACTAATTGGTTTTTTATTATTTCCTTCATAAGGATTATTTTTCAATTTAAAATTTAAATCAGCATCAATAGTATTATAATTTTTCATATTAGAATTAATTGACTTTATTGTATTTACATCTAATCCCAAATCAATTCCTTTTATTGAATTATTATTTTTTTGAATATTATTTGCTTTATTAACATCAATTAAATTATTAGTTAATTCATCAATATTAATATTTGAATAATCATTTCCTAATAAATTACTATTTCTCAAACTTTTTTTTTGTTTTTGATATGTATCATCATCAGAATTACAAACTGACATATCTAATCCTAATAAATCAACACCTTTTTTTTCTTTTTTTTTCTTTTTTGACATTGGTTTATTTATTTTATCATAATTTTTTGCTTCTTCGAATTTTGGAATTTCATTTTTTAAATTATCATTTTTTTCATCTTCTGATGAATCATTATCATCAAATATTTCTGTAATTTCTCTTCCTAAATATTCATTTAATCTTCTTGCTTTTTTTTTCTTATGAAAAGATATTAATTTCTTATTATTAAAAGATATACTTTCTAATTGTTTTTCATATTGATTATCTCTAAAAATACTTTCAGAAGTTTTTTGTTTATTATCATTTTTAACTTTATTAAAATCTTCATCTCCAAGATTTTTTCTAATTAATCTTTTAATAGAATCATCAAAAATTTTAAAATGTAAAAAAGCACTTTCATTATAAATAGCATCATTACCTAAAAAGTAACTATAATCATTATATTTAATTCTTGTATTACAATTAAAAAGTGAAATTGTATCAGAAATCATTGTATTAATATCAATATATTGTCTTCTAACTTTATTTGCAGATATATTATTTGTTTTTAAAACAAATTGAATTCCTCTTATTAAATTATAAATAAAAGGTGCAATATAATAAAAATCAAAACTTGAATTATAAAAAAATAATAAAAGTAATTTTCCTACTTTTTGAGATGTAACTTTTATTTCTTTTGTTAGTGAATAATCTGTGAAATTATTATATAAAGTAAATCCATTTTGAAATGTAGTATTTAATAATATTTTAAATTGAGTAAAAAGTTTTGAAATTGACCAATAATAATTTAAAGTTGGTGTTTTCTAAGTATATAAAATAAATAAAATTACTTGATAATATAAAATTTGATTTGTTAATGGATCAAACATTGATATTAACAATATAGGAAAACCATCATAATAAAATCTAGATATGTCACTCATATTAATTTTATAATTAATGAGTTAATAATTTTTTTATTTTTATATTGTTTTTAAAATGTAAAAATAAAAATGGAAAAAAGATTTTTTAAAAAAAAACATATTAGAAAATCAGCTTCAGTAAATTATGATAGTAGATTTAAATTTAGAAGATTTGATCAATATGAAATAAATCAAATTAAAATAATACAAAGATTATGGAGAAAGTATTTTTATTTAATTGTAAATAATAAAATTATTTTTATACAAAAAATAATTAAAGGTTGGTTTGTAAGGAGATTAATAAATAATATTATAAAAGAAATTGAAAAATTAGATAAATTTTGTATTATTATTAAAATTACAGTTTTATATCATGCGATTCATTTTAATTATTATAAAGCAAGAAGAAGTGATTATAATAATAATCATAGATTAACAAAATTATTTTTAAAACTTCAAAGAAGAATAAAAAAGTTTTTAATTATTAAAAAAATAAAATATATTTTAAGAACAAATGATTTATCTAATTTATATGTTTTTATTCAAAAAATTTTAGTAATTGATAAAAAGAATTTGAATAATAATCAAATATACATAAGGAAAATAAAACCAATATCAAAAATAATAATGTTACAAAAAAATATTAGATATTTTCTTTTATATAAAGCAAGAAAATTAATTAATAAATCATCATTTAATAAAAATTATTATTTTAAAAAAATAATAAAAGCTCATTTAATTCAAAAAAAAGTTCATTCTCATTTATATCCAGAACATGAAGGATTCAATTGTAAAGTCAAAAATAACATTAGTTTTTTTACAAAATCAATAATAGTTTTAAAACCTTTATTATTTCTTCAAAATAATTATAAAAAAAGATATAATTATTTAATAGAAGAAGAAATAATAACAAAAAAATTAAAAATTTTAAAAATAAGTTTAAATGAACATGCTTATTTTACTAGAATAGTAAAAAAAAATGAATATCCAAAAATTAAATTATTACAAAATGAAATTAAATATTTTATTTATAGAATAAATTCAAATATAAATTTAATTTCAAAAGTTTATGTGAAAAAATGTTCTTTCACAAAATGTTATGGAATAGGAAAAAAAATGTTAAAATCACATTTTTATTTAAAATTCATAACAAATTATTCTAATATTATTATAAATCAAACTAGGAAATTTATAATGGCTAAATTAAAAAAATTAGCACCTAAACCTAAAAAAACTAAAACAAGAATTGAAAAAAATACAAAAGACAAAATATTATTTGCCTTGAAAGAAAATCCAAATACATTTATATTAAAAAATGAAGATACAATTAACTCAATGAAAAAGAAAAAAGTTACTTTTAAAGAAAAAAAATCTCAACTTAATATAATAAGAAAAAATTCAGAACCTATTTATCAAAGAAAATTTTCAATTTCTCCAAAAAAGTCAATTTTAAAACCAATGCAACCTTTAATTTTTAATACTGAAAACCAATCTTCAAATAACATATCAAATTTATCTTTAGCATCGTCATATATTAGAACAAGAAAAAGGAGTGCAACAACAAAATTACAATTATTAAAATTTAGAAAATAAAAAAAAAATATATAATAAAAAAATTAAAATAATTTAAAAAAAAATGATAAAAATAAAAAAAAAATCTTTTAAAAATCAAAAAAAAAAAAAAAAAAAAATTACAATTTCTTTAATCCCAAAAACCCAATTCCCCCTTCAATTCCAGTATAAGAAACTGCAATTTTACATTGTTCAGGTAACATAAAAAAATCAACAACACTAACTCCAACAACATTTCCAAAACTAGATTTACTAAAATTACTTTTTCCCTTATTATTACTTCCACTAACATTATTCCCAATATTAAAAATAATTTCTCCATTAATTAAAATTTGTAAAGTTGGTTTTTTATCAGCATAAAAACATAAATTAATTTCATATAAACCACCTTCAATAATATTAATAAAAGTTTTATCTTTATTCCAAATAAAATTATCAGGTGAAGTATTTATACTTTGAATTTCCCATGGAATTGCATAACCATTTTTAACTTTTCCACTTTTCCAAAACCATCTTCCAATACAATTTTCATTGCATAAAGTATCATTTATTATTCCTTGATTATCCATTGCATTTCTGAACTCTTCAATTGAATTTTTTTTTTCTAATTCTGTATGAATTTCTAATAAAGCTTTATTTATATCTTCAATTTCAGCTTTGTTTTTTATTATATTTAATATCTCTTTTGAATTTGCTTTTGTATCCATTTCTGTTTTTACATTGTCGAAACATTTGTTAAATGATTTTATTATTGATTCAAATTTTTGATTGTCTGTTTTTAATTTTAATTCTGTGTTTAGTTTTTCTAGTGATGTTTTAATTGTAGAAATGTCGTTTAAGGAAATATCTCTTTTACTTATTTTGTCATTTAAGAGATTGTTTATTTCATTTTTTGATAATTTATTATTTAATTCAACTAAGAAATTATTTTCGAAATCATCTAATCTTTTATTTATTTCTATTATTATATTACTATTTAATTCTTCTATTTCTTGACTTGATACTTTTTGATTCATATCATTTGTTATTTGAGTTAATATTTCATTCATTTTTGAAATGTCTATTTTTTGTGATAATTCATTTTTGAAATTCAAGAAATATTTATCATATGTTGTATTTAAATTTGATATTTCTTTATTAATTTCATTTAATGTTTTATCCATTATTTCATTTGTTTTTTCTAATATATTTTCTTTTTCATTATCTTTTTTTTGATAGAAAAGTTGTAAATTTTCTTTTTCATTATTTATTGAATTTAACATATTTTTATTATCATTTTGTAATAAAGTAAATTTTTCATTTAATTTATCTTCAAATTTTTTCCTATTTCCAATAACATCATTTTTAAATTCATTTATTGTTTCAAACATTTCATTTTTTAATTTATTAATAGAATAATCTACTTTTTCAATATCAGCTTTTTTTGAAATTCCATTTGAAATTTTTTCAAAATTTCCTAATTCTACTTTATTGTTTTCTAAATTATTAATTACAACATTTAAAGATTGAAATTGAGTTTTAATATTTTCAATTAATCTATCTAAATCATTATCAATATCATCAATTCTTTTTGTCATATTAGTCTTCATATCTTGAAAAGCATCTGAAATTAATTTAAAATCATTTACTTCTGCTTTAGAATTTATAATAGTATTTATTATATTATCTAAAGTAATTTTATCTACTTTTGAATCAATAATATTTTTTAAATCATCTATTTGTGAAATATCCATTTTTTCATTTAAAATATTTTTAATTGAATAAAGTTCATTTTTATCTAATTTATTATTTAAAAGAATTTCAATTTCATTTTTATTTGCTTTATTTTGTAAAGATTCAATCACATTATCTTTATTTGCTTTTTTATTTAAAGCATTATTTACTTCAGTTAAATTTGCTTTTTCATCTAAACTTTTTTTAATAACATTTAAATCTTTATTCAAAGCTAAATTAGGAATTTTCATATTAAAATTTTTTTGTAAATCATCAACTTTCAAATTTAAATTATTAATTTCATTATTAAATTCTCTACAATCAACTTTTTCATCAATTAAATTTTTAATATCTTCCAAAGAAGGTTTGGCATTTAAATAATAAATTAATTCATTTTTAGAAATTTTATCATTTAATAAATTTCTAGTCTCATCAATTGTAGCTCTGTGATCAATTGCAGATGATAAGTCACTAACCGCTCTCATAACTTCCGTTGTATTTGCTTTTAAATTAATTGCTGTATTTAATTCACTTTTACTTGCTTTTGATTGTAAAATTTTTTCTATTTCTTTTATTGCCATTCCTTGATTTCTTATTGTTTCTGTTAATGATTTGAAACATAATCTTATTATTTCATTTATATTTCTCCAATCACTTAAAGACTAAATAAAAAATTTTTTTATTTGTATTTTTATTTATTTTTTTTATTTTACACTTAATAATGTTTCTACTTGAAGTGGAATGTAGGAGTCTTCTTCATTTGTTTCTATTGGATATGATTTTTGATTTTGAGTTTCTATATATGAATTCATTTTTGAAAATTATATATTAATTAATATTATATTAAGATTAATATTTTTTTTAATATTTAAATCAAATTTAAAATTAATTTTATATTTCAATGATAAAAATCAAATTTTATAGTATATCTTAATTTTCTTATAATTGAATAATCCATATCTATGAATTTTGTAAAATAGATATACTTATGAAGCCAATTTAAAGTATAATAAATGATAAAAAACTAAATATTTTATTCATATAAAAAAATTTAATTATAACATTTTAATACTTTTTTTTCCATAATATAATATATAATAAAACTTTTATTAAAATATTAATGAATTATTAAATTCTATTTCTTAAAACTCATTATTTAATAATTATAAAAATTACAGAAACAATAAATTTAATATTATTTTGATAAATCAATAGAAGCAATAAGTTTATCTAATTTAGAAACAATTTTATCCTTTGAAAAAGTATTTTTATGAGTATTAACAGTAGTATCATTAGAAAGAAATCTATCTTCAATTACAGTATCAAATTTATTAATTTTAGGAGGTAAACATCCCATTTTACTTTTATACATAAATAACCTATTAGTATGATCAACTAAATTTTTTAAATTATTTAGATTATTAACCATATTTTGACATCCATGAATTTTTTGAAGTCTATCATTATTTTTTGATGTTTTAATTCTTCTAAATTCTTTATTTTCTTCAGGTGATAAAATTGAAGAATCTCTTATATCATCAATTAATGATTCTGAATCAGAAAAATATTCATCTTTTCCATTTATATTATTAAATTCTATTTTATTATCTCTTGATTTTATTTGTATTTTTTTATTTTTTTTTTTTAATAATGTATTTGATTCTGTACTTGTTTTATTAAATGTATTTTTCATTTTTGGATTATTTGAATCTTCTATCATTACATTATTTTCATTTCCTTTATTTTGTCTTGTCACTACTTTATCAACAATTTTTTGATATTTTTCGAATTTTCTTTGTTCATTTTTTAATTTAGATGAAGTAACTAAATTTTCTTTTTCCATCATTCTATATTTTTCTTGATTCATTTTAATTTCAGATTCTAATTTTTTTATTTTTTCATCTTTATTTTCAACTAATAATTTAATTTCTCTAAATATTTCAATTGGTTTAAATCTAATATTAACTTTTTCAGGTAAATAATTCCTTATCATCATATTTGCATAAGCACTTGTTTCTCTTAAAACTTTTAAAATAGAATCTTGATGCATTGAATTAATCATTAATTTAATATAATTTTCAATTTCTGGATTTGAAAAAACATTTGCTTTAAAATCTGTTTCTTTAATATTTAAATATTTATCTTTTATTTTTAAATTTTTATCAAGTCTAAAAGTGTCAAATAACAAATTATATAAATGAAATAACATATTTTTTAAATAATCATTTTCAATTCTATATTCCTTATAAGATGATAATTCAAATAAAGCATCATTTAATTGAACTTGATAATTATCTTCCATTTTCTTTTTTTCATTTTCAAAAGCATAATTTCTTAAATTTAATTCTTTAATTTGATTATTAAGTTTATTTTCAACATCATTTTTTTCTTTTTTTAAAAGTAAAATTTCATTTTTTACTTCAATATAATCTTTTAAATTTAATAAAGCTGCTTCTTTTCTTACTTTTAAATCTTTAATAATATCAGTTGGATTTTCTGTAGGAAATTCTTTCATAAAATCATCAAATAATTTTTTATTTTTTTCAAATATTATAAATTTAGTTTGTAATTTTGTTATTTGATCAATGTCATCTTGTAATTGAATTTTTAAATCTGTATTTTCTCTATTTAATGTTGCAATTTGATTAATTAAATTTTTTTTACTTTCAATTAAAGTTTTACATTCTTCTTCTAATTGTTTTTTTTCAACTTTTATTTTATCAATTATTACTTCAACTCCTTTATTATATTCATTTATTTTTTTTTCAAAATCTTTTACAATTTCTTTTACTGATTTTCCTTTTATACTAGTTAAATAATTTTTTATTGTTGATTTTTTATGTTTTTCTAAAGCTTCTTCTTTTTTATTTATTGTGTTTTGTTCTTTTAATCTTGATTCTCCTAATGTAATTGCTTCTTCTATTAAATTTTGTGATTCTATTTTTTCTAATTCTTCTTTCAAATCTTTCATTTGTGTTGCTATTAAAATTCTATCATTGGTTATTGTTTTCATTTTTTTTTTGTAAATTATTAAAAAATTAATTTTTATATTATAAAAAAATATATATTATTCAATTTATACTTATGGGATGTGTAAGTCCGAATGTAAAAGAAAAAAAAAAAGTAAAACTTAATATTGAAAAAAAAATAAATCAAGAAAAAGAAAATATAAATAATTTTGAAGTTCTCAAAAATCCAAATTTAAAACCTATTTTATATATTAAATCTCCTTTTACTTTTTCTCATTCTAATAGTATGTCCAATATTAATGTACCATTTATGGATTATAAACAAATTAAACCTTCAAATAGTTCAAATTATATAAGTCAAGTATTTGATATTACAAATCTATCAATTGATACAACAATAAATAATACTTTATCTTTTAATGGATTAAATCAAAATCATATTTTATCAACTAATGGAATTTTAAATATTAAAATTTTACCAACAAAATTTGAATTAATGTATCAAATTTGGATTGAAAAAAATTCTATTATAAATTTCAATATTTGTGATAATAATAATGAAAATCAAGAAAATAAATTTAAAGAAGATTTATTAATTGGAAGAGTTCTTAATGGGAAACCATTTATTATATATGATAATTTAAAATATCAAAGTGAAACAAATGGACCATTATTTATAAAAATGAATACAAAAAATAATTTAAACTTATTAAATAAAATTGAAAGTATAAACTTAAAAATTAAAGGTGCTAAATATATTGATTCAATTTATGATTTAGAAAAAATGATTGGATGGGATAATTCAATTTATGATATTTATTATGTTAATTCTGATGATTTAAAACTTTCAAAAAATGAAAAAGATATTGTTATTTTTATAAATAAAATAAGAGTTAATTCTAAATTATTTGCTATTCAATATTTATATAATATTCAAAATCTAAATAAATCAAGTGAAAATGTATATAAAATTTTTTATGAGAATGAATATAAATTTAATAAATTTAAAATTGATTTATCTGTTAAAAAAATTATAGGACAATATTTTAAAACTATTTTTAATAAGGAAAATAAAAATCTAAATAAAAAACAAAGTATACTTAAATCTGATTTAGAAATAAAGAAAATTTTAGAAGAAAAAGCAAAGAAAAAAAATTGTAAAATATTTATTAAAATGCATGAAATGGAAAGTTCATTTTCTTTAGTTATGAGATTTATTCATGATGAAAATATTCGAAATGAAATATTAAATAAAAATAATAATGAGTTATCTTTGTTTATCAATAAATTAATGAAAAATAATAAAATTATTTATTTTACTTTTCTCATTTTTAATGAAGGTAATTATAATAACAATTTAAATGAAATTTCTATTAAAAAAGTTAAAATAAGTGATTTGAAAAAAAAAATAATTGAAAGTAATTCTAAATCAAAATTAGAAATTATTAAAGAAGAACCTGTTAAAATGATTGATAATCTACATTCTGAAGTATATGAATTTAATAAAAATAGTTCTTATTTAAAAATAAAAGAAAAAATTTCAAATCAAAATGAGTAAAAAATAATATAATAAGTATATGGTATCTTTATTTTTCCAAATAATATTTTATTTAATATTTATAATTATAGTTTAATAAACTATAATGGTATTTGTATAAAATTCTTAAAATTTAAAAAAAGATATTTTGACACTTTTAAAATCAATTAAAATAAGATTAAAAAATTAAATTGAAAATAATATTTATTTAAAATATTAAAAGTATATTTATATATATAAATAAAAAAATTTAAATTAGTTTCAATTAAATTATTTTTATTAATAAAAATTTAATTATATATTATTTTGAAAATAAATAAAAATATTAATATTTTTAAATTTAAATGCAAAAAAATTTTTGGCGTGGTCCCAGTGGGGATTGAACCCACGACCTTCGCGTTATTAGCACGACGCTCTAACCAGCTGAGCTATGAGACCTCGTTATATTTTATTTAAAAAAAAAATATTTGAAAAATACAAAAAATTCTTTATTATATATAAATAAATTAAATACAATGAAAAAAATTGATACAAGTATTTTTTTTATTAACAATTTTTCTAATTAATGAAATATATTAAATAAAAGATTATAAGTATAAAAAATTATTTATGAAACAAAAATAATATATAAAAAATATATTTTCAAATTTTTATAATTTTTATATATTTAATTAAAAATAATTATTAATAAATGGTAGAACTCGATATTTTAAAAGCATATTCATTAACAGAAAAAACACAAGAAGATATAGACACAATAATGATAATGACACAAAATCTTCCTTTTGTAATAAGTTACAACAATATGGAAATACATAGATTATTATGTCAAAATATGAGATTTAGAGAATATTTTAAACAAGAATCAATATTTGATTCATCAAAACAAACAAACATAGATTTTTTAATATATTCAGGAATAGTAGAATTATTTATTGCAGAAGAAGATAAAGATAATGAAGAAAAATACATGAGAAAAAATTTAATAAGAGAAATGAAAAAAAATGATTGTTTTGGTTCATTTGAAATGCATATTATGCAACAAAATAAGACTAAAGTAACAAAAATAATTGCAATTGCAAAAGAACCTTCAAAATGTTTAATTTTTGAAAATAGAAAAGTATTAGGAAATGATAATAAAGAAGTTGTACCAAGAACAAGAAGAGAAGTTTTAGCAACTTTAAGAGAAGAAAATAAAAAAGATGTTAATAATCCAAAATATTATGACCCAGAAATTTTTTTATTTGATGATCCACAAAAATTTAGTAATATAATTGAAAATGTTAAAGAAAAATTTAATGAAAAAATTGAAAATAATCCTGCAGAAGATTATTGTGATCAAGTTATGAATAAATTAAAAAGAGAAAAAGAATTTGGTGATGCTTTAGATAAATATTATCAAATTTCGGGGAAAGAATTAAAAGATGTTTTTAATTATATTGATTCTAAATATTCTGCTTTTTATAATGAAAAATCTATTTTGGATTTAAAATTAGGAATTATATCAAAAAAAACTATTGATACTTTACCAAAAGCTAAAGAAATGATTAATAAACAATTAGATGATTTAAAAGATAAATTTTATGATAAATCAAATAGTAAAAATCGAAATTTAATTCAGTTAAATATTGATAAAGAATTAGAATCTGATGATTTTCATGATTATGTTTATGATGAAATTAGTAAAATTAAAAATTTAGATGAGTTATTAAAAAAAAAGAAGAAAAATGATAAAAAAATTGAAGAAAATAAAAAACAAATTAAAAAAGAAGAAAATTTATTGTTAAATACTTATTATTGTATTTTTTGTCATGTTAATCCAAGAGATGCAATAAGTGTAAATTGTAATCATTTAGTTATTTGTGAAGAATGTATGCAAAAAGCAAAAATTTGTCCTAGATGTGGGAAAAATATTGATAATTATCATAAAATTTATAGAAGTTAATTTTTTCTCAATAATTATAATTTATTTTACTATATTATGTAAATTTTTTTTAGATTATATTATTTTATTAATAATATAATAAAATAGGATTTATTATAATATATTATTATAATTTATTTTTTTTTTTTTCAATTAATTTTTTTTCCAGATATTAAAATAAAAATCAGACAAAAAATAATTTACAATTAAAACATTTTAAGTTAAATATTTTTATTAATACATTGCCATGGTATTAACCCCTTATTATTACAATGAGTTTCGTCAGCATCATGATTTAATAATAAATTAGTAATTTTATAATTTCCATGAGATAAAGAATAATGTAAAGGAGAATTCCCTTCATTATTAAATAAATTTGGATTACTTCCTAATTTAAGTAAAAATTCAATTATTTCAAAGGAACAATTATATTTAACAGCTTTTAATAAAAATGTATCACCATTTTCATCTTGATAATTCATATTAATATAATCAATATTATTTTTAATTAATCTTTTTATTTCATAATCATTTGTTTCTTTAATATGAAAAAAAATACGTTTATATATATTATCTCCAATATTTTTTAAAATTTCTGCTTTTATTTCATGAGTTTTAAGTAAAGTAATTAATTTATTTCTACTTGAAAATAAATTTGTTACTGATTGAGATGACATTTTTATAGTTTGAATATTTTTTTTTTGTCTTTTTGGTTTTATTATTTTTTTCTTTTTTCTATGATGAGAAAAAAAATTTATCATATTATCTCCTAATATTTCTCTTGTTGATAAATTTTTTTTACTTGTTCTTTTGAAATTATAGTCTAATAATTTATTTTCAAATGAAAATATATTATTTGAACTTTTTCTTTTTAATTTTTCATTTAATTTAAATATAAAATTATTATTTGAAATTCTTTTTTGATAAATTAATTTTCTTTTTGTTTTTTCTTTATACATGTTTTTAATAGGAAGTTCGTCATCTGAATTATAATTATCTTCTTCTTCTGTTGTTCCATTTTTAATTTTATTTATTTTTTCAATTTCTTTTTCTTTTCTAATATTATCTTTTCTTAATTCAGAAATTATTTTTGCTTTAATATATGTTATTCTATTTTCAAAATTTTCTGTTAATGAAATTTGATATAAAGTATCTCTGTAAATATAATCTTTTATAAATAAAAAATTACTCGTTTTTTTATTTGCTATATTTAATAAAACATTTATTTTATTTTTTTCTTTTATTTTGTATTTATGATTTCTTTGAACTAATGTTTTTGATTTAATCATTTTTTTTTCTTTTATAATTTGAGATAATTTATATGTAAAATGGGCTTTGGATTTTAATCTATTTATTCTATTATTTGATATAAAATCATCATTATTTAATAAATAAAATATTCCTTCTTCTCTCATATCTAAAGAAGTATCAAATAAAAAAGATGTTGTAATAGAATTAATATAAAAATTTAATCTTATCAAATATAAAAATTTATGTAAATATTTTTTATAAAAACTTCTATCAAATTTATTGATATTTTTAATATTTAACTTCTTAAAATCTTTTAAGTGGTCAATTAAATGGTTTGAATATATATTATTTTCAAATATTTCTTTTATTTTATTATTCATTTTATTTTTTTCAATTGTTGTCAAATTTTCAAAATAATCATATTCAAAATTATTAATAAATAATGCATTTTTTTTATCTTTTTTTTCAATTATTACATTTATTTCACAATTATCATATATATCTTTTTCTAATTTGAATAAAAAATTTTGTTGACTTTCTGTATGATTTATTAACTCATTATTTACATTTGTTTTTCCTTTAATATTTTTTAAAAATTTATTACTTAAAATTGTTTCTTTACTTTGAAAAAGTAATTTCAAAATTTTAGCTTTTGAATACCTTGGAAGTAATTTAGTTGTATGAAAATTTTTGATTTTAATTTTTTTAGAATTTAATTTTTTATTATTTCTGATATTTTTTCCAACATTATAACTATTATTAATATTATCATTACTTTTTTCAATTAATTGTTTATTATTTTTTTGTGTATTAAAAAAATAATTTTCTATTGATAAATCATCCAAATTTCTTTTTTTAATAGAATTCATTGACAATGTTTCAGAAAGATTTGAATATTGTCTATTTAAATTATTTCTTACTTTTTTTGAACTATTACATTTTGGACTCATTAAAGTTAAAAAAGTTAATGTTTTATCATCAGTATTTATATCATCTGATATTAATAAATTATCTAATTTTTCATTTGTTTTAAATCTTGTTATATTATTTAAAGTAAATTGACGATGTAAAAATTTTTTTGGTTTATCAAGTAATTTATATTTATTAAAACTATTAAAATAATTAGTTTCTTTTTTATCTATTTTTGATATTAAAGAATTAAAACGAGATGTATTTCTACTATAATTATCACTTGTTATACTTATATTATCTTTTGAAATTTGTTGTCTAATATTTTTATTACTATTATTTTTAAAATAATTTGAAGTGGTCATTATTGATTTTAAAGAATTATTAGATAAAAATTTTCTTGGATTTCCATTTTTAAAATTATAAATTAAATTTGAATTTTTATCATTTATATTTAAATCTGATGCACTTTTTGGCCTTATAATTTTTTTGATATTTTTTCCTGATAATTTTTTTTTTGAATTTTCTTCCATCAAATAATATTTAATGTTATATTTATTAATATTCATTTGGACATTTTTAATAGGAATATTAAAATGATTTATTATGTTGAATATTTTTTTATTTTTTTGATAATTTGGATTCTTTAAAAAAGTATTGGATAAAGATATTAAATTAGATTTTTTTGTATTATTTTTATTTTCACTTATTGGGGTAATTCTAATAGTTTTTTTTGAATTATTAATTTCAGTATCTGAAAAAAAAATTGTATGTTCATTTTTATTATTATTAAATTGCTTTTTATTATATGTTTGTTGACGTTTCAAAAGAGTTTCCTTTATCTAAAAATTATCTATTAATAAAATATTTTTTTACTTTATCAAATATTAAAGATTTTGAATTTCTAATAAATTTTAATTAAAAAAATTACATTAATGACTTTTCTGATGAAAAAAATTCCATTTCCTTTTTTAAAATTTATATTTATTATTATTTCAATATAAATTTCTTTTTAAATTAATTTCATATATATTTAAATATTTATAACTTTAATTTAATTTTCAATAACTTCATTTTCATTATATTGAAATCCTTCATCAGGCATTTCAAAATTTGAAGTATCATAATCTTCATTTTTTTCATCTGAATTTTGAATTTCATTTGTTTGTTCAAATGGGTTAATTTTAGGTTCAATTTTATTATTTAAAACATCATTAAAATTTAAATTATTAAAAAAATTTTCATTTTCTAATTCTTTAATATTTTTAATTCTTTTATTTTTATCTTTATTAAGTAATTTTTTTAATAAATTTTTTGCATTATCAGAAATATATATTAAATTATTAAATTTTAATTCACCATTTTTATCATAAAAAGGAGGAATACTCATTAACATTTCATAAATTAAAACACCTAGATTATACCAATCATCATGTATTAAATTAAATTCATCAGGTTTATCAAAATCAAAAATTTTATTAATATCATTATTTTCCATTTTATTATAATCTATTTCATAATTAACATATTTAATATTTCCATTTCTATCTAATAAAAAATTTTCTGGGGTCATTCCACAATAATTAATATTTTTATTATGAAAATAATTTATTATTAATGCAATTTGACAAGAATAAAATTGTGTTATTTCCTCATTAAAAATTCTATTTCTTTTTAAATGATTAAATAAATATCCTCCTTCAAATTGTTTAAAAAAATTTATTAAAAAAAATTTTTCATTTGTTTGAATAATATAATCAATTGTAGGAAAAAATGTAAAATTTTCTGTAATTATATTTATAAGTAAATTAATATCAATAAATACTTTTTCAATATTTAAATTAAAACACCTTATTAAATAAAATTGGTTATTTGAAAAATATTTTCCTAAACAAACATTTCCATAAATAGAATTATTTAAAATACCATATAAACGAAAATTTTCTATTTTTAAATCAGTTAAATTAATTGCTAAATTAGGATTACAATAAATAATTTTTGTTTCTTGAGATTTAATTAATTGGGCAACTCCAGTAAAATTCCAATTTATTTTTTGTTTTTTTATATTTCCAAATAAATAAATATCAACATCAAGTAAACTATTTTTATTTTGTTTAGTTTCAATTTTTTTTTTATCACTTTTAGTTGTGACAAATTCATTTAAATGAATATTATCTACTAAAGAAAAATCAATTTTTTTATTAATTAAACTATAATATATCATTGATATATATTTTATTATTATTCTTTTATTCATAGATTCATAATGATAATCATATTCATCATTTTTTCCATGAATAACAAATTCATTTGAATTTTTTGATGTTGTTATCCCTGATAATAATTTGATTGGAATTATTCTTTGAACTTTTTTATTTTTTAAATTATATATATTTTTTGTTGTTATTAATATATTTCTTTCTTGATGTTCATTTTGAATATTTATTTTTATTATTTTGTCACTTAATATTATTTCTTCTTCTGAATTGATTATTTTTTTTATTTCTTTATCGAAACTATATAATAATTTATCTTCTCTTTTATCCATTAAAGCATCTTTCATTTAGTTTAATAATATATTAAAAATTTATAAAAACTTTTAATTTGGATTTATATTAATCAAATTTAAATATATTTTTTGTTTTTGTGGAATAATTTTTAAATTAGAAAAAAATATTTTAATGTTATATTTAATAAAAAAATAATGAATATAAATGTTTATTTATTTTTTGAAGAAAAAATGTAACAA
Organism: Isotricha sp. YL-2021a; assembly: GCA_023806865.1. Taxonomy (NCBI): domain Eukaryota; phylum Ciliophora; class Litostomatea; order Vestibuliferida; family Isotrichidae; genus Isotricha; species Isotricha sp. YL-2021a. Next base: position 11 of record JAJJLH010002260.1, on the reverse strand, counting down.
TTATATATATT
>JAJJLH010002259.1:0-30479 GCA_023806865.1 Isotricha sp. YL-2021a | reverse complement strand
ACCTTATTTTTCCTATACTTTTTTTTCATATCAAGCACCTCCACTTGCAGCGGATTTTTCGGGAAAAATTGCGTTTTTAACTCCACCAAACCATACTTTCCTTGTTGGCAAAGATGATACGTTTCTACCGATGGCGTGGCAGAACCGAGCAAAACGGACGCCCCCATTTTCACCCCCATCATTATCGCCACGTGCTTCGCGTTATAGCGCGGCGCGGGCTCCATTTGTTTATAAGATTGATCTTGCTCTTCATCAACGACAACCAATCCTAACCGATGGAATGGTAAAAAAATTGCGCTACGCGAACCAATAAGCAAGCAAGATTCCTCCGAAAAACGCAGGCGGAAATATATCTCCGCACGTTCCATTTCGTTGATTTGTGAATGATAAATCATCACCTTTTCGCCGAAGAAACGCTGCAAACGTTCCGTAAGTTGCGTTGTTAAGGCGATCTCCGGCACAAGATAAAGGACGGATTTCCTCGATTTCAACGTGTCCGCGATGAGATGAACATAAATTTCTGTCTTGCCGCTCGCGGTTACTCCCTTGAGTAGCGTTATTTTATTTTGCGAAAAGTTCTCTTTTATCTGTTCAAGTGCCGCTTGCTGTTCCATGGAGAGAGAAAAGGGAGCAATAAGCGATTGTTGCGAAGTTTTGAGTCGTGAAATGGGACATTTTTCGGTATAAATGAATTTTTTATTTATTTATACCTTTTACTCCAAATATTTAAAAATCAATTAATTAAATATATATATTTGATTAATAATAGGTATTTTAACACATTATATAAATTGAAATTAGAAATCAAATTTGAAAATTTACAAAATTTCAATTATATAATTTTTTACAATTAACAAGATTTATTTTTAATTAATTTAAGCAACTTTCTTTTAATTAAATTGTGTGTTTTATAATTTATTTCAAAATCACCTACTTGTATAAATTTACTTTTTTCTTGAACAACATGACTACCCCTACATTCTTCTAAATTAACAAATATATTATCTAAATAATTTTTGTTAATCAAAAAACATTTTTTGTTTTGAATTATTTCGTATTCCATTAAGCGCTATTTTTTTAAATATTAAATAATTAAATTTTCATATAAATATTTTACAAATCCAAAAATTAATATTTAATTTAAATTTTAAATTTTTATATATTTTTTAAATTCATAAATCTTATTTAAAAAAATTATTTAAATTAAATCAAAATAAAAAAAAAATAAATAATTATAAATTATTAACACCACTAAATTCAGTTTTCCAAGAATTTAATCTACTTTTTGAATTATCCAAAATATCATTCATACTTTTTAAAAGCCATTTAACGTTATTATTAACCATTTTAATATTAGCATTTCCTAAATTTCCAGAAGCCATAATTTCAGTATCTTTAATTCTATCATGAAACTCTTTTTGTAATTCATTAAAAGTCAAATTAATTTTATCAATTTCCCCAAGAGCTCTATCAATTAAATTAATACTAATTTGATTAATACTTTTTTTATTTTTTTTAATATCTTTAGCAATTAATTGTCCTTTTAAAACTTTAATTTGTTCTTCATATCCTTTTCTTTTACCATCAAATTTATTTGCAACTTCTTTTGCATTTTCAACTAATTGTTTACTCATTCCATTAAATTGATTATTAATAATATCTCTTTTATCAATTCTCTGTGCTCTATTTTTAATTTTTTCACATTGTTTTTTTTCTTCTTCAAAATCATTTCCATTATAAACTTGAATACCATATTTTTTTTTTAAATCAATAATTTCTCTTTGATATTTTGCTTTTACTCTTGTTATTTGTTTTGTTTCTTTATCTCTCCAAACTTGATTTAAACAACCTAATAAATCAGAAATTATTTTATCATTAATTTCTATATTATATTTTTTTTTAAAATCATATATTATATTAAATGCTTCATTAGGAATCCAATTTTCATTATTTTTCTTTAGTAAATTTTCAGCTTCTCTTCTTTCACATTCATGTTTATGTTTCTTACTCAAAGGAGGATCATGTACAAATCTTATTCCTCCTGGAATAGTTTCATTTAAATATGCAAAATCTTTATATTCATTTGTAGTTTTTAACATTTCTAATAAACGCAAATTATCATCTTTTAAATGTTGATTTTCCATTATTAAATTACCTTCACTTTTTTTATTTATATATAAATCATTTATTTCTTTTTCTAATTCATCTATTCTTTCTTTTTGACTTTTATTTATTAATTTATATTTGTCAACTTCAGTTTGAAATGAATCAGAATAACGCATATTTATTGCATTGTTTACTGTCATATATTTTATTTTGTTGTCTTTTTCTTTTATTTGATCTAATAATTTATCTATTTGCTCTTCTTTATCTTGAATGTCTCTTGATAATATTTGGAATTTTGTTTTGTAGTTTGATATTACACTTTCATGTTGATTTTTCATTATTTCTAATTGGGCTGATGCGTCGTTTGAATTTTTTGTAGCGTCTTCTTTTTCTTTTGTCATTTTTTCATTTTCTATTTTTAAAAAATTATTTTCTTGTTCTATTTGCTTGAAACCAGTTACAATTTTTATTCTATCAATTCCAGCTGATTTTAATTTATTTTCGAGAATATCTATTTTTTCTAATAATTTTTGAATTGTTCTTTCATATTCATGTGCATTCATTCTTTCTTGTATTCTTTCTTTAGAATCCATAATGATATTATAGACAAAATTTTATAATAAATTGATAAAAAACTTTAACAAACAAAAATAAAAATAATAAAAATAAGAAAAAAATATAAATATTTTAAAAAAAAAATAAAAAATAATGAATTAAAGATAAATTTTTCACCAAAAAAAATAATACATACAAATATATAAATACAAAATTTTAAAACATATTAAAAAAATAATATGACAGATCAACAACAAAAATCAGCATCAACAACAGCTAAAACAGAGCAAGACCCAAACATGGCAATAGTAGAAGAAAAAATAATAAAAGTAACAGGAGATGTTCAAATAAGAAAATATTCAAAAGGTAGATTATTAGGAAAAGGAGGATTTGCAAAATGTTATGAATTCCAATGTTTAGAAAACAAAAAAATTTTTGCTGCTAAAGTCGTAGCTAAAAGTTCATTAGTAAAATCACGTGCAAAACAAAAATTAATATCAGAAATTAAAATACATAAATCACTTCATCATCCACAAATTGTTGCTTTTGAACATTATTTCGAAGATACTGAAAATGTTTATATTTTATTAGAAATGTGTCAAAATCAAACATTAAATGAATTACTTAAAAGAAGAAAAAGATTAACTGAAATTGAAGTTCAATGTTATATGGTTCAGTTAATAAAAGCTTTGAAATATTTACATAGTCATAGAGTTATTCATAGAGATTTGAAATTAGGAAATTTATTCTTGACTGATAAAATGGAATTAAAAGTAGGTGATTTTGGTTTAGCAACAAAATTAGATTTTGAAGGTGAAAAAAAAAGAACAGTATGTGGTACACCTAATTACATAGCTCCTGAAATTTTAGATGGTAAAACTGGTCATTCATATGAAGTTGATATATGGTCACTTGGTGTTATTATATATACTTTAATTATAGGGAAACCACCATTTGAAACTCAAGATGTTAAAACAACATATAAGAGAATTAAAATGAATGCTTATTCATTCCCTGAAAATGCTATTATAAGTGCAGCTGCTAAAGATTTAATTAAAGCAATTTTAGTAACAGATCCATCTAAAAGACCAACATTAGATCAAATATTAATTCATGATTTTTTCAATCAGGGAACTAGTATACCAAAATTATTACCAACTTCTACTTTAGCTTGTACACCATCACTTTCATATATAAGACAATTTATGCCTGATGTTGGAAAAGATGGTATTGTTAATAAACCATTAACTAATAAAATGAATTCTGAAAGACCTAATACAACTAATAATAAACAAAATAATAATTTAGCTAATAATTTATCTCAGAAAAATAATATGCCAAATACTATGAGAGATGGTGAGAAAAATATGCAAAATTTCGGAAGTGAAAATAGAGGGAATAATAATTTACAAGGTCCTGATACTTGGGTTAAAAAATGGGTTGATTATTCATCTAAATATGGTTTGGGTTATTTACTTTCTAATGGTTATACTGGAGTTTTCTTTAATGATAGTAGTAAAATTATTTTTAATCCAAAAACTTCTGAATTTAATTATATTGAAAGAAGAGTTAGTGATAAACAAGAAGTTATTTCTTCACATACTTTAACTGAATATCCTAAAGAATTACAAAAAAAAGTAACTTTACTTCAACATTTTAAAAATTATTTAGAAGGAGAAACAAATAATGAACAAAATAATAACAATAATGAAAATACAGAAAATAAAGAATCAACAAATGATGAAAAGAAAGATGATAAAGAAGCAAATAAACAAAAACCATTTACATACGTGAAAAAATGGATGAGAACAAGACATGCAATAATGTTTAGATTAAGTAATAAAGTTGTTCAAGTATGTTTCCAAGATCATACTGAAATTATATTATCAAGTGAAAGTAGAGTTGTTACTTATGCTAATAAAAAAGGAGAAAGATCAACTTATCCTTTAAGTACTGCTTTAGAAAGTAATAATTATGAAATGACAAAAAGATTAAAATATACTAAAGATATTTTAACTCATATGCTTAATATGAATCAACAAAGAAATGCTCAAAATATGCAAAATGCTCCTAGTAATAATGGAAATTCTAATACTGGAACAACTAGTAGTCAAACTAAATAAAAATTTTATTTTTTTATATTTTTGTTTAAATTTTTTTTTATTTTGAATATTTTTATTGATTTGAAAGTTGTTTGTTTGTTTTTTTTGATTATTTTTTTATATATTTTTTAAATATTTATCATAGTTAAAATATAATTATAAAAAGATTAAAAATTTTATTTATTAAATATATTTTTTTCTTTTTTTGTTTTTTTTTGTTTTTTTTTTTTGATTTTTTTAAAATCTTGGCATTCCTTCTCTTATTGAAGTATGTTCAACTAATTTAATAAAAGTATCAAAATTAATAAAATTACAAGAATCTTTATCACCAATTTCAACAATCATTTTCCATTGTGTATTAGTTAATATATAATTAGGGAAAACATCTTTTAAAACACTAATTAAATTATCTTCATGCACTAATTTATTTTTTTTATTTAAAGTAATATTTTTAACTTTATCCCAAATAATTTTTCTATTCCTTGCAATAGCTTTATAAATTCCAGTAACATTATTTGAAGTTTCCCATTTCCTTAAAGTATTCAATTGACTTTTTCTCTTATTATTAATATTGTTATTATTAATCAAATCTAATTTACCTCCAATTTTTCCAAAAGTATTAGTCCATTCATTCATATCAATTATTCCATCTTTCTTCATATCAATACAATCAAAAGTATTTTTCATTAAAGTAAAATTCGGAATATTTTTTCCTTCTCTTTTATACAATTCAGTAATAATCGATTTATACTTTTCAAAATCCATAATATTACTTCCTTGACTATCACTAAAAGTAAAAGCTAATTTAGGATTTGAATAAAATTTATATAATAATTGTTTAATTTCAGAAAGTGTGATAGTAATATTATTTTCAGCAGTACTAATAAATCTATCATAATTAGTAATAAATCTATAAAATTCATTTAAATTAACTAAACCATTCCAAGTTCTCCCATTTTTATTAATAATATCTTCAATTTCAATAGTAGTTAATCCCAAACCTAATTTTTTTAATAAATTCCTAAATTCAAAAACATTACAAATTCCATTTGGATGTTTTTTAATTTGATTTTTAACAATATTAATATAATTTGTAGTATGACAAGCAACAATATTTCTTTTTAACTTTTCTAAAGGATCATTATCAAAAGGAGTAGATAATTTAGGATGGAAAGTAATATCAAAAGGATGATCTAAATGATCATTAGGATGATCTCCAGTAGGATCATCTGAATAAATATTAGCTTCAATTGGTCTTGCTGTAAATGGCCTTGCTGTTATTTGAGAATGTGAATTATTTATTCTTGTTGTTCTATTTAAATTTGATTTTGAAAATAAATTTTTATTTGATGTTATTTTACCAAAGAAAATAAATGAAAATTGAGAATATGTTATATTTGATTTTGGAGATGAGTTATCATTTTCTTCTATATTAAAATATTTTTTTAAATATTTTAATATTGTTTCTGTTGGGTATTTATTTGGAAATAAATAATTTAATCCATCAAAAAATTCTTTTTTTGTTAAAAAATCTTTTCTTTGTGAATTATTTGATGATTTTGTTGAGTTTGAAAATGATGATGTAAATGTTTTTGAAAAGGAATTTGTTTTTTTTATATCTGATGGTAAAAAAAAACGAAATGCATCTAATGCAGTTGGGAAGTTTTGAGTTAGGAATTGTTTAATATTAAATTGCATTTTTTTATAAAAGTCAAATATATTTAATTTATTTTTAAAGTCGTCTAAATTTAAAAAATTTTTCTTTTGAGAATCTAATGATGTATAAACTGCTAATAATTCATCTTTTGTTAAATTAAATCCTTGGAAACATTCATAATTATCATCTACGAATTTTATAAAATTTTCATATTTAAATTTTCCTGTTTCTTTATCTGAAAATTTATTATAAAATGATTCAACACTATCATATTTTTCACTAACAAACATACCAAATCTTTCTATTACTTGATTTATCCAATCTACATTTTTTTTACCTCTAAATAAATTTTGATTTGTTGTTTGTTTTAAAGTTTCTGTTAAATCAATATATAATGAATCTAATTTATTTGAATTTACTCTATTTCTAAATTCTTTTATATCAACTAAACCTATATTTTTATTTTTAGTAATTGATAACATTTGCATAACTCTTTCTAATTTATAATTATTAAATTCAATATCTGAAATTTGTAAAAATTTAACTATGAAATATTTTAAATCATTAATTGAAATTATACCATCACTATCTTTATCAATAATTTCAAATAATTCAGAATCACTTAATTGTTTATTTTCAATCATCCATTTTGCAAATTCTTTTACAATATCATTTTCAATTTTATTATTATTTCTAATTATAACTTCATTTGATTTAAATTCTTTAAATCTTAAAAGAAAAGTTTCTAAATCAACTAAACCATTATGATAAAAATCTAAATAATTAAAAATTTTATCTTTAATAGCTGGACTTAATTCAACAATACTAGAAATATTTTTATTAAATTCATGATTTGAAATAAAACCATCATTATCTTCATCTAATTTTTTAAATAATCCAACTTCAGTTATATTTTTTTTTTTCATATTTTTTTTAATTTCTCTAACAATTGCTTTAAATGTTTCTTCATTTAAATTATCAGAAGCATATAAATTTACTAATTGACCTTTTTCACTATTTTCATATTTAAAAAATGAAGTTGAAATATATCTATTAATAATTCCTTTTAAATCATCATATGAAACATTTCCATCACTATCAAGATCAAATTTACATAACATTGTTTTTGATATTGTTTCTTGTATTTCAATTGGAAAAACTTTCATAAAATAATTTAATAATTGCTCTACTGTTAAAAAATTAGTTTCTTTTCCATTATTTAAATAAGTCATTAATTCATTTATATTTTTAAATTGTTTTTCAATGATTAATTTTTTTAAATGTTCAATACAAGTTAAAAAAGGATCTAATTTATCATTATAATAAATTATATTTAAAAATTGAGAATAATTAACTTCATATGTAAATTGATCAGATAATTTAAAAAATCTAATTAATCTCAAAATATCTTCATCTTTAAATTCTTTTGTAAATTGATGAATTATTTGACAAAAATCATTTTTTGGAATTTTTCCAGTAAATTTCTTATCAAATTTTTCAAAAGCATTTTTCAAAGTATGAAAATCAACAACATTTTGAATATTTTCAATAAAATTACTTTTAAAAGTATCTTGATTTGTTCTTACAAATTGTCCTTTTTTATAAACATCTAATTTATCTAATAAATCATTAGTATATAATTCATCATTTAATGATCCTGCTAATTCAATATATAAAGCTTCAATAAATTCATTTGTAAAAGTAAAATCAAATTTTCTAAATTTATTTTTAAAAGGATAAAAAGTTAATTTTTCATTTTTTTCTGGTTTAATATCTAATCTAAAAGCAAAATCATTTTTATCTAATTTCATTTTTTTTATTATATCTTGCATTTGAATTATTGCATTATGTTCTTGAACAACACATTTTTTAAATTCATTTCTATCAACAACTCCATCATGATTTAAATCCATTTTTTCGAAAATAAAAGCAGATTGTTCTTCATTATAATTAAATGGTTCTTGTTGTAATGCTAAAATAAAATCTTTTTTTGGTAAATGATTAAATTTTCTTAAATAATTATATGAAAGTAAATGATCATAATATTTATTTGCATTTATTTTTTTTTCTTTCATATATTGTTTCATTTTTTCTGTTGTTTCATTATAAAATTTTTCATTTAAACCATCTAAATGAAAATCTATTTTTGTTGCTTTGTCATAATCATTTGGTGTAAATTTTGGATTATTATTTGTTATTTTATTAAATAGAAATTGTAATATATTTTTAGTATATGGAGTTTTTCCAGATAATTTTTTTGTAAAATGATGAAATAGTAATTCTTGACTTTTATCAAATAAGAAATTTCTACCTCCAAGATTTTTTAATATATTCATTAAATTTGCATATGCTTCTTCTAATTCAAAATTTGTCATTTCATATGATGATAATTTACATTCTTTTAATTTTTTATATATTAAATTTAAAGAAAATGATTTTGGATCTTCAATTTTAATAAATTTTAATATTTTAAAAATTTTTTCAGTTGGATAAGTAATATCAAATAAATGTAAAAGTGCCATTAAATCATTATAATTAATATTTCTATTATTATCATTAAATCTATCATTATTAACAACAATAGGAATTTTTTTATACATAATTTCATCAAAAATCATTTTTAAACTTTTAATTTCATTTTCAACATCATCAACATTAACTTCTAAATTACTATAATTACTAATATAATTATTAGCATTTAAATTATTTATTGTTCTTCCTCTTGGACCAGCAGAATAAGATAAAGATCTTCTTGCTTTTTGTTCAGGACCAAGTTTAAATTTATTATTAAAAGAACTACTAAAATCATCTTCACTATATTTAATAAAAGAAGAATTTTTTAAAATTGATTTTATTTCTTTTATTAATAAAGTCATTAATTTCAAATAATCAATTGTCTCTAATCCTTCAGCATAAATTTTAATAATATCATTAAAATTATTAACTGATAAATTTGGATGAATATTTGCTTTTGAAAATGATCTTACAACTTCAAATCTTGTAATAATACCATTATTTCTCCTATCATAATTTTTCATTTCTTTTATTATTTGTCCTTTATTACTTACAATTGCTTCTAAAATTGCTTTTGGAAACATTAAATCTTTTAAAGTTTTTTTAACTTTAATTTCTTTTAAAGTATTTTCTAAATTTTTAACAGGGAAAAAATTTTGTGAATTCCATTTATCATTTTTATTATAATTTTCAACATTATTAAATTCATATTGTTTATTATCATCATATTCCTTAGATTTAATATCTAAATATTTATTCATCCAAGCATTAGCTCCTTTAGAAACATTAGTAATAATTGCAGTTTTAGGTCTAATTTCATTAACTGCTTTTTCAGCATCTGCTACATCAGCAGATCTTTGTTGAGTTTTCAATGTATCCATATATAATTCTAAATTCCTTTTTGTAAAATTATATTTTTGTGGTATTTTCATAACAGTATAATCAAAATCTTTATAAAATTTCATACCAAAAACATTACCTCTTAATAATAAAATTCCCAAATTTGGCATTTCTCTACTTTTAAAATTTTTTTTTAAAATCTGATCACCCATTTCTTTAATTATATTATTTAATATATTCATATATTCTTCTTTAGAAATATTCATTCCAAAAGCTAATTCAGCATAATTAATTTTAACAATATTAACAGCATTATTTAATTTTTGAGTATAATAAATTAAACCACCTGTTTTAGTATATTGTCCTGGTTTTAAATAATCTAAAAATTCATTACTTACTAAAAAAACAGGTCTTTTTACTTTAAAATCTCTTTGAAATTGATTTGTTGTTCCTTCTAAATTATAATCTGCATTTGTAAATGTAAATGTACCAAAATTTTTTATAAATGTTCCTTTACCACTTTCATAATTTTTAATTATATATTTTGTAAATAATATCCATGCTGTTTCTAAAACTTGTTTATTATAAGATGTTAAAATGTCTCCTCTATCTATTGTACCCCAGTGATTAAATGCACCAAAGCCTATTCCATTTATTGTATTTGTTAATTGGGCTGTTTGCAAACCTGCAGTTTCCATTATAAATTATTAATTTTGAAATATTGATTTTTTTTTAATTTTTTTTTTAATCATTTTTTTGCAATTATAAATTAAAATGAATTTTTTTGATTAATTAAAAATATATGAAAATAATTAATTTAAATAAATTTTTATATATATAAAATATATTTAAAGATATTTTAAGATATATATTATAAAAATATTTATTTATTTGGTTTTCATAAATATTTAAATATACTTTTAAAAAAGATGTAATTTTTTATTGGAAAAAAATTAATTTAAAATTAAAATATATTTAAATTTTAATTTAATGATTATATTTAAATAACATTTATAACCCTTATTTTCATTGTTTATTTAATTGTTTATAAAAGCAAAAACTAATTAGTTTTTAATATCATTATAAATATTTTTAACCAATTAACTATTCAGAATTTACAATTGACTTTTATCTTTTTTAATATAAATCAATGATTTTCAATTCCTGTTTAATATGTCTATTTTTTATCACCATCCATATAAATAAGATCCAAGATTTTTTTTATTAAATGAAAAATTCAAATGAAACTAAAGATGAAGCACCTCCTGTCTCAACAAATGATATTACAGTTACAATTACAAAAAATACTGAAATACAATTAAAATTAGAAGAAAAAATATTAATTGTTGACTTGAAAATACAAACATTAGTCAATGAATCTTATTATTCTGATGAAGATTCTCTACAAAAACAATTTAAAAGTTTTTTTAATGATAAAAGTTATAACATCATAGAAATTTATGACCAAATATCTCAATGTATTGAAAATAAACAAATTGATTATGAAAAAAAAAAACATAAATTAATACTTACTTTAAATATTGAAAAAAAAATAGTTACATTATCTTTTCATAGTTTGATTGATTTATACCTCTCAATGAATAAAAAAACAAAAACTAATTTTATATTTTTATCAATTATGTTTATTTTAGTTATTTTATTATTTATTTTAATAGCAGTTATTTTTGCAAAAGTCAAAGAAATTGATAATAGAACATCTGGGAATCAAACTAAAATTCCTGGAAACGATAATTCCTTATTTGATGTTGATAATTATATAAAAGAAATTAATATAAAAATTGAAGATCTTCAAAAAAAAATTAAAGAAAAAAATAATCTAATAGATATTAATATTAAAAATATAAATGATTCATTAAATGAAAGGAATAATAAAATAAATCAAGATTTAGTTCAAATAAATAAAGCAATAAACTTATTAGAAACTGAAAATAAAAAAAATATAAATGATAATTTTAATTTTCAATTAGTAAACACAAATTTAAAACTTATTAATACATTTGAAAAAAAAATTACAAAAGTAAAACAATTCCCATCAGGTAATATATTATCTGTTATAAATAATTCACTTTTAATTTCTGATTCTAATTTTAATGATATTCAAACAATAATATATGCACATAAGACTGATATTAAATCTATTGATATATTTGATGATTATAATTTTGTAACATGTTCTAATGATGATATACGAATTTGGATTAAAAAAGATGATAAATTTAAAAATAGTTTTACAATAAATATAAATAACATAATAAAACAAGTATTTTATGATTCAACAGGAAATTTAATTTCTTTGTCTCAAGATAATGAAATTAATATATGGAAATATTATGATGATGAATATGTAGCTATAAAAAATATAACAATTGATAAAGTTTATTCTTTATTTTTATTAGAAGATAAAAATCTTTTACTTTCTATCGGTACCGAAATTATATTTTGGGAATTGAATACTTTTAATAAAATAAAAAAAATTAATCTAAATGATGTTATTGAAAATTATAAATTTGTTGAAAGAATAAGTGATGATAGAATAATTATAGGAAGAAGTGTTAATGCATCTATTATTTCTATATCACAAAAGGAAATAATACAAGATTTATCTATACTATCTTTTTCATATAATTTTATGTCCATTAATAATAAAGGAATATTTTTTGTAACACAATTTAATGATATATCAATATTTAGAAGTGATAATTTTGAAATGATTCAAACAATTGAAAAAGCTCATGAAGATAAAATTGAAGATATTATTTGTTTAAAAAATGGAACTATAGCTACTATAACTGGTAATGAAGTTAAATTATGGAGTTTATAAAAATAAATAAAAATTATTTGTTGTAATACTAAAATTTTGTTTTAATATTAAATTTTTTTTATTTTGGATAATGATTTTTTAAAAATATAATAAACCATATGATAAATAGTATAAGTTGTTAAATATATTCTTTGATGATTCATAATATGTAAAATATAAAATCCTTTTATTAATTATCATTACTAATTATGTAATTTTAAAGATTTATTAATCGAAAATTTTCAATTCAAATTCATTCTTTTCAAAATATTTATTTTTTTATTCTTTATTTATATTATTCATTTTATATAAAAAATTACAAACATTTATATAAAAAAATAATCGAAATATATGAAAACTAAAAAAAGTTTAATACTACAATTCAGAAACGTAGTAGACAATCAATTAATAAAAAAATTTTACGATGAAATAACAAGTGAATATCACGAACCACAAATAATAGCAAATATAATGAAAAAGGAACAATCAACCTTAATTATAAAAACAATATTATCAAAAAGTCAACGTTCAGATATAGAAATTACAATATTAAATATGTTTTTAAAAACATTAACAAATTTTATGTCAATGATAAGAGAAAAAGAAAATGAAGAAGAAATTGATGCAATATTAAATAAAATATGTAGAAATTTAACAATGGAAATTTTTACAAAAAATACATTTTTAATGAGAGTTGGAGAAATTGGAAAGCATTTTTATATTACTTTATCAGGAAAAGTTTCAATATTAATACCAAAAACATTAACAAAAAAAATGACATTAGAACAATATAAGACACATTTAAAATTTTTATTTAATAACAATGAAATTAATTTATTAGAAAGAACATTTAATTTAAATAAATCAATATATAATTTTGATATAAATGAAATTAAAATAAAAGATAATGATTTAATAATTGGAATACCATTAAAAATATCAATAGGAGAATATATATCAAAAATTAATGGAGAAGATATTAAAGAAGAAGAATTTTATTCAAAAGATATTGAATATATAGGATATTATAAAGTTGTTGATTTAAGTCAAGGAAGTTCTTTTGGTGAAATCGCTTTAATTAATGAAAATAATGAAAGAACTGCTACAATTTTTGTTAATGAAGATTCATTTTTTGGTGTTTTATCTGCAAAAAATTATCAGTCTACACTTAGACAAATTCAAGAAAGAATTAAAAGAGAAAATGTTGAATTTATTTTTTCAATGCAAATTTTTAATCAAATTGGAATAAATAATTTTGTTAATAAATTTTGGAATTATTTTATTGTAGAAAAAAGAAATAAAGGTGAATTTATTTTTAAATGTGATGAAGAAAGAAAAAAAATTTATTTTATACAAAATGGAGAAATTAAATTAGTTAATCCAAATTTAACTCAAAAACAAATTAATTTAATAATTGAAAATTTAACTAAAACTAAAATAAAAGAAATTATTGATGAAGAAAAAGGACAAAAAATTACTTTAACTCAATCAAAAAAAGGAGATATTTTAGGATTAAATGATATATTATATAATGGAAAATTTATTTGTAATGCAGAATGTGTCTCAAATACAGTAAGTTTTTTTTCAATAGATATTAATATTTTAAATGATATGGGAAAAAAATATAAAAAAGTAAATGAAGAAATTCAAAATTTTGAAAATAAGAAAATAAATTTAATTTTAAATAGATTAAAAGTAATTAAAAAATACCATCAAACTTCTTTAGTTAATACTACAAAAAAAAAATTAAGTAAAGAAAAACTTAAAATCCAAAGTTTTTTTGATACTAAAGGAGAAGAAATTATAATGAAACAAAGTGATATTCCAAGAAGAAAAAGTCAAGTTTTTCTTGAATCAAAATTCTTTTTAAATAATATTCTTCCAAATAAAAAAAAATATGTTAGAAGAATGTCACTTCCAAATACTCAAACAATAACTTCCAATTTATTTTTACAATATAATTTTGATTCAGGAATAATTGATAAAAATAAAAAGAAAAAAAAAATTATTGATTCTTCTTCATCTTCATTATTAAGTAGTAATGATGACTCTGATAGTAAAAAAGATATTATTAAAAATAAAGAAATAAGTAAAAAAAGTGATATTAAATTACCTTTGATAAATATTAATAAATCAATGCAAAATAATAAAATTTCATTTATTAAAAAAAATTCAATTAATGAAAAAAGAAATTCTCTTAAAAATATTGTTATGAATATTCCACAAAAAAAAATCACTCATTTAATTAAATTTAATCCTATTAAAAGAGAAATGATAAGTTTAAATGCTACTGAAGAAGAAAATAAAATAGAAGAAGAAAAAATTAAAAAAACTATTTCATTTACAGAACCAAATGATTATGAAACAAAAGAATATGTTAAAAAAGTTTTTAAAAAATCAGATAATGTTTCAAAAATTTTAGATTCAAAATATTTTAAAAACTCATCAAGAAACAATTATCAATTCAATAATATGCAAATAAATAAAATAAGATTATGGGATAAAGAATTTGAAAGTTTAGTTTCAAAAAGTAATGTTACTCAAGGAAATTTTTTAAATGAAGGATTTAAAGCAAAAAATAATATTCCACCTAATTTTATGAAAAGAGGAAAAAAAATTCGAAAATTAATATTAAAAAAAAAATAAAAAAGTTTAAATATATAAATTGATAAATTTAATATTAAAGGAATTTAAATAATTTTATTAATATGTATAAATAATAATTCAATTAAAATAATATAAATGTAAATGTAGAGTAATAATTTTTTTAATTTTTTTTTCAATATATTATCAAATGAATTTATATATTATAATATTTAAATTAATTAATTTAATGTCTAATTTATTTGATATATATGAAAAAAATTTTGAAGAATCTTCAAATAAATTAAAGGATTTACTTATTAATGTTTCTCAAACAAAAAATAAAGGTAAATTTTTATATTTAGATAATAATAGATAAATTTGAAATTATTAATAAAGAATTAGAAACTAATATTAGTGAATTAGAAAGATCGATTTCACAAATGGAATTTGAATGTCAATATGTTAGAATACCAGAAAATAAACAAAAATTAAATGAAAAAATAAATAATGATAAACTAAAATTACAATTTTTTAGAGAACAAATTGATAATTATAAAATAGGAAAAGAAATTAATTTACATTTCTTTGACAATAAATTAGAAAAAAATGAAAAAAAAAAAGAAATAAATGATAATAAGAATGAAGTTATTGAAAATGAAAAAAAGAATGAAATAAAAGGTTCTGGATTGTTTGAAAATTTAATAATAAATAAAGAAAAAGAAAAATTAAAAGAAAATGGGAAAAATAAAAAAAAAATTATAGAAGAAAATGATAATAAAATTGAAGAAGAAGAAGAAGAAAAAATTAATATAAAAGATAACAAAAAAGAAGATAAAAAAGAAAATATTGAAGATGATGAAAAAATAGAAATTAAAAATAATAAAAATAATAATTTTAATGATAATTTAGAGGAAATTAATACTGATTCATTTCCAAAATCAAATGAAGGATATATGTTCTTTAATGATGATAATGAATTAGAAAGTTATGATAATGAAAATAATAATTATGATGAAGAAGAAAATAATAATAATGAAATTAATACAAATGGAGAAATAAATTTAAATAATAAAGGAATGAAAAAAAGATATAATAATCAAGAAGATTCAGAAGAGAAAAATATTGATATAATTGATACAACTCCAAAAAATAAAATTATTAATACTGCTAAATTAGATAAGGATAATTCAAATGAAAAATATAGAATAAATCGAAAAAATGCTTTTCAAAATATTTTTAATAAATTTTCTGAATTTACAAATAATGCAACTTTTACAAATTCTATTATTAATTTTTATAAAAATATTAAATTTAAAGTTTATGAAAACCCAAAAAATAAAATAGTAAATAGATATAATAGTTTAAAAAATTCTATTAGACATGAAATAAATAAAATAAATTGTAGAAATTTGATATTTTTTCTTATAATGAGTACTATTGTTATATTATATCTTGTTTGGCTATATAAAACAGAATTGAAAAAAGCACAAGAAAAAAAAATTACAGAACAAAAATAAATGAATTTAAATTATAAATTTTTACTCTACAATTATTTATACATATTTTTTTGTGATTAATTTTTTATTATTTAAAATTAAGAAAGTTAATCATCAATTATTGAAATAAAAATTAATTATTATTTTTATATTCATTTCTTTTAACTAATATAAATTAATTAAATTAATCAATAAAAAATAATATTATAAAAAAATATTAATAATAAATTAATGAAGTATCTTTAAAAATATTAATTAATATTTAAAATGGGAAATTGTATTTGTGTTAGAGAAAGAAATATGATTTCTTCTGAAATTAAAATTAATATAAAAGAATCATACAATTCTAAACCTTTCCAAATCATAATAAATTCAAATGAATTAATAAACTATCCTTCTCATAATAATTCATATTCATCAAATAATTCCCATAAATATAAAAGTAATGTCACTAATTATTCAAATGATAATACTATGAATTCTTTTTCTCCTTTAATACAATCAAATTATAATCAAATAAAAGAAATGTCACAAAGATTATCTTTATTTGGTATATCAAAATCTAATACATTTTCACAAGAAAAAAAAAGAATAAATAAAACTCCTAAAAATAATTATGAAAATAAAATAAAATATAAATTAGATTTATATGAAGATGATACAATTCAAAAAAAATTATCAAAATTCAGAAGTTCAAAAAATTTTCATAATCATCCTATTTTCTCTAAATTATGTGAACATTCAAAAAAAAATAAAAAACTTAATTTATATTAAAGTTATCAAATAACATATGAAATGAAAATATAATTATTATATATGAAAATAATTATTTCATTCAATAATATTTGTTCAAAATTTAATTTGATAATAAATTTAATATCTTAAGTAATATTAAAATCAATAATGTTATGTAATAAGTTTTTTGATAGTATTATAAATATTTAAATTATAATTGAATATATATAATTTGATGTAATAAATAGTTCATTAAATAAATAATAAATTTCAATTATGTATTTTTTATATAAAAAATAAATAAATAAATTTTAATCATTTTATTGATTTTTTATGTCACCTTTATATTTATCATTAGGTATAGGTACTTTTACCTTTATAATTTTATATATTTTTAATATATTATCCTTTAGGAAAAATATAAATCGAATTTTTTGTTGTTGTTGTAAAAAAAATGATAATAAAATAAATATAGACGATAATAAAGAATTAAGGTCTGAAATAATAGTTAAAAAATGTGGATTATTAATATTAAGACATCCATATGGGAAAGGAGGAATTCAAGGATTTAAAAAAACAAATTTTTATGTTCTTTATAATAATTATCCTCGAATGTTCAATAATAATGGTTATATGGAATATTTTAATGATAATAATGAAGATTTAGTAAATGAAATTTATGAGTACAAAGGGAAAGGGGAAATAAAAAATATCACAAGTTATAACTTTCAAATGCCAAGTGATTTAGTTGATAAAAGAATCATATATAAATATTATAATGCTATATCATAATGATAAATATTTGAAATACTATTATTATATATAAAACAAATTATAATTCGATATATTTTTTATTTAAAATAAAATTATTTAAGTTAAAAAAATGACTTATGTCTAAATTAATATTAAATTTTAAAATTATTTTATATTTAAAAAAGCTAGATAATTAAAAATTAGAATATAATCAAATTAATCAAATGAAATATATTTAATTTAAATTATGCAATTTTAAATATTTGAATATTATTTAATAAATAATTTATACAATTTATTTAAATTATCCAAATATAATTTTATGCTCATTATAATATCTTTTAAATTTTAATAATTATAAATTATTTTCATTATTCATTAATAATTAATTAATAATAATAAAACTTAATCATATTAATTATTGATTTTTATATATAATGAATATCAAATTAACTATATAAATTTCCATTAAAACATTCAATATAAAGGTATTCATATCATTCAAAAAAAGGAAAAAAATCCATTATACCTAAAATTCTTCATTATTTAAATTAAATATATCATTCCCAAAATATTGATAATAATCTATTAAAAAAATTAATCTTTATTTACATTTTGATTGATAATATAATGATTATTTTTCTTTGATTCATTTACAGGTAATATAAAAGTAATAGAGCTCTTTTTACTTGTTTTTAAAGTATTATATTCTAATTTATTATTCTTTTTTTTACTATTATCTATTCTATTATAATTTTTTTTTATTCTAATATTATTTTTATTATTTTCTTTTTCATTAAATATTAAATCATTAATATTTTTATAATTATTGTTTTTATATTGAGTATATCTTAATACTTTTATCACATTTTTATCACTTTTTATTTTATTTTTAATATTATATTTAGGAGAACTTTCGTTTTTATTAATATTTTTTATTTTTTCTTTAATAACATTACCATCAGCAACACTTAATCTCATAGTTTTAATACATTTCATACTTCCTCTATTATTTCTACATTTAGTTACATTTTTTAAATTATTTGATAAATCTCTTAAATATTTTAAGCCTTGCTTTTCAAGAAAACTTTTTTCTTGAGAAATTATAGATGGTAATATATTATTAAATGTATTAGGTGTTTCAATATTTTTAATTTTTCCTTCAGAAATTATTTTTCTTTTTCTAATTTTACTTAAATCTAAATCATTAATATGATTAATTATATTATATATTTTTGATGAATTTAATATTAATCTATATAAAAATTTAGGTCTTTTATATGAATATTTTTTCTTTTTTTCACATTCTGTTTTTTTTATTTTTTTTTTTTCTGTATTATTATATGAAGATATAGAAATTCCTGTTATTAAATTTCCAATTTCTAATGAATTTTCAATATTCATTTCAAAGTTATTATAATTATATTGAGAATCAATTGTAGTTAATGATACGCTATTAATTAACATATTTTCATATTTTGCTAATTCAAATAATTCAGTCGATACTTTTAATAATAGGGTTGTTCTTGATGAATTAATTTTTTCTTTTTCTTTCATTAAAATTCTTTATAACAATTTTAAAAAACAAATAAAATTTTTTTTATTTTTTTGAATTATACTTTTATTATTTTATTTATATTAATTAATTATTAAACATTATATTTATATTAATTCTACATATTAATTATTTTATTCTTTTAAAAAATCTATTTCTGCTCTAATTAAACGTAATAATTTAATATCTTCAAAACAAATTTCTTTTTTATCTCTTATTATATTGTATGATTTAAATAATTCATTAATTTCTTCTATCCCATATTTTTTATTTTTTTTTTGTCTATTTTCAAATTCTTTATATATTGAATTATTATCATTATTTCCTAAACTAATTGGAGGTATTGCTAAAAAATTAAATAAATTAATTTGTTCTTTATTCAATAAACAATATTTTAATAAATCAATTTCTTGCATTTTTATTATATATTGAAATATATTAAGATAAAAATGGATTTTATTTTCTGCAACTTGAATTATATTAAATCTTTTTCTTTGTTTTTCACTACAATAAAAACAAAGTCTTGCAATAAACATTTCACAAAATGATAAAGGTAAAATTCTAAAGTTTTCATTTTTCAATTTTTTATTCATTTTATTTAAAGGGAAATTTATTGAAGAAAAACTATGTGAATCACTTACAATTTCTGTATCTTTTTTAAAATTTAAATGGTTAAATGAATTCCTTTTTGATAATTTATTCAATTTTTTATCATTTTTATTTTTATATTCAGGTAAAGTAAAATTTTGTAATATTTTATTATTTTCTATTTTATAATTTTTTTTTTTTTTTGAAATCCATTTTTTGAAGTATAATTTACATAATTATTTAATAAGAAAATTACTTTTTTATTTACAGATGTAATATTTTGTTTTTTTTCAATATTTAAATTAGGACTTTTAATTAATTTAAATACATTATCTCTAATTCTATCTTTATGAAATACAGTAAATAAATATTCAATATCATAATATTTACTTCCTCTATATTTTGTAATATTATTTATTATTTTTATATCAGCTAATTTTCTTTCAATAATATTTACAAACAATATGGTTATTACTAATAACTCTTCTAATATTCCACTTAAATCAGCAATAAAAGAAGGTAATTTTTGATAATGTCTTTTATATTGAATAATTTTTGGAGATGCTTTAATTAATATTTGTCCAATTAATCTATTTCTATCATTATCATTTTTATCTCTTTTAATACTACTAAAATAGTCATAAGATGAATCTAACATAGAATTTAATTCTTTTTTTGCTTTTTCAAATAATAAATTATCATCAGTTATAAATTCAATTGGTGAAATAAATATATGAAGATATTTTATAAAACTAAAATCAATTCCTCTATATAAATAATTTATATATGGTGTCATAAAAAAATATTGTTTTTGATAATCTATTGTAGTATCGATAAAATAAATTACCATTTCTAAAGGAATAGTATTAAGATAATTATATAATTCATTTAAATGGTTTATAGCATAATCTGAAAGAGATAAATTTAATCTTAAATATTTAAAATAAATATCTGAATATAAACCATCTAAAGAAAAATTTTTATGCTTAATATCTGGACATAATAAAGTTTTTAAATTTAAACTATTAAAAGTAGTATTTACTGTATTATAAAAATCATTTGTTGTACAAGGTTTTAAATGTAAATGATTATATATAAATGTATTTTCATTTATCCATTCTATTAATTCAATAGAATAATTAAAAAAATCATAATTTTCAAAAATATAATCTCCTCCATCAATTTGTCTTTGAACACCAAAAGCTAAATTAAATTTACTTTCTGTTAAGTTAATATATGGTTGAGTTTCAACAATTTTATAAGAATATATTAAATCAATATTTTTCCTTTTAATAAAATTTATTGAATAATAAAATGTATATGATACAGTCAGAATGATAAAAAATATTGTTGAAAATCCACCTACAATTGATTTATATTCAATTTCATCCTTTATTCTAAAAGTTATAAATGTTCCAAATAAATCACATCTTTTTAAAATTGTTTTACATTTATGGAAAAAATTTCCACCCATTATTCTATATATTATATTTTTATTTTTCAAATTTTTATTAAATTGTATAATCAAGAATAAAAAAGATATTATTCTTTATTATAAATATTTTTTTTTTATTTTTTTTTAAATTATAATTCTTCTGTAAATGTCAAATATTCCTCATTTTAATTTTAAAGAATTCCAAGATGCTAATATTGAAAGTGCTAATTTAAAAAGAGAAAGAGATAAAAATGAAAAAATTCAACAATTGAGATATGAAAGGAAAAAAATTGAAGATTTAGAAAAAGGAATTGAGGAAGAAAATCAAAGAGAACAAATGAAAAAAGAAGAAATTCGAAATGAACAATTAAAAGATTATTCTGAATTTGTAAGAAAAAAATATGATAAATCATATCAATATTTAATCAAAAATCAAATTCCTATTAAAATAGGAGAAGATAATATGAAAAAAGTATATTATGATTATACACAAACTGATAATTCAGTTGAAAATAATCCAAATTTTAATTTTCAAAATGAAAATTATAATAATGATATCATAAATACAAGACATATAAGAAATTATAGTCAACCAAATATAAATATGAATATTGAAAATAATTATGATAATATAAATAATGAAAGATATAATAGATATAATCAATATTTAGATCAAGTTAATTATAAAAATTCATATGGGAAAGTTTATAATATGTTGGAAAATGAAAAAAAATATTTAAAGGATAAAAATTATTATACCCAACAAAGTGAACCTTCTTCTTTTAATTTACCTGATAATTTTTATCTAAATCAGAATAAGAATTTAAATAATAATAATGTATATGATGATTATATAAGAAGAAATACTCCAAAATCTCAATTAAATGTTGAAAAAAATCAATATGAATATAATAATCCAGAAATAACAAATTATCATCAAAAAATATCAAATGAGGAAAAAATTCAAAATAATATTAATAATTTAAATAATAATGATTATAATAATTATAATCAAATTCAAACTTCAAATAATAATTATAATAATAATAATCAAATTCAAACTTCAAATAATAATTATAATAATAATAATCAAATTCAAACTTCAAATAATAATTACAATATTAATAATCAAATTCAAACTTCAAATAATAATTATAATAATAATAATTATAACCAAATTCATACTCCAAATAATAATAATTATAATAATAATAATTTTCAAAACAATGAAAAAAACAAACCAGAATTTCTTGATTCAAGAAAAGAATATTTACATAATAAAACATACAATACATCATCAATAGGAAATATAATAACAGACCCTTATACAAAAAAACCTCAAAATGAATTATCAGATTATAAACAAAGAATAAGAAATGAAAGACATTATAAAGAATTATTAGATGACCAAATAATTTATACAAATAATAATTATAGACCATTAAGAAGAGTATATACTAATCCAAATCCTTATGAAGTTATCAGAGAAAAAAATAGTCCTTTTTATGAAATCCCTCATGATCCTTATAATTTAAAAACTTATAATTTTGATGTTACATCATCATTACCAAATAATCCTATTACTAATCCAATTAATTCATATCGTTTTAGAGATAAAAGAAAAATTTATAATGAATATTTTACAAATTTAGGGAAAATTTTGGTTAAAAAATAAAATTATAATAAATATTATATTTTTTTTTGAATTTAAAAAAAATTAAAAAAAATATATGTTTTTAAAAAAAATATTATGGATTGGTTTTTTAATAAAAAAATCCCAAAATCAACATCAAAAAAACTAATATTAAAACCAACATCAAAAACATTTATAAATGGAATATCATCATCATATGAAATGACATATTTTGAAGAATTAAAACCATATATAAATAAATTAGAATATAAAAGAGTAATGGAAAGTTTAATAGAAGGAAATATAATAATGTGGCCTTGTGATTTTTGTTTTAATTTTGGTTATGTTTGTAGTATTTGTACTTTAGGAATTTCTTTTTGTTTTCCTTATTTTTGTATTAAACAAGCTACAAAATCTTTTTTAGAAGATATTGATAATTTAAATAATGAAACTTTTCATAAGTATAATTTACATTTATCTTTACAAAAAAAATTTTGTACTTCTTGGTTACAAATTGATATTATTGATGATGAAAAAACTGAAAATAGTATATTAAAAAAAAATTTTGAAAAAATTGATATTGATGAAAATACTTTTACTGAAAATAATATTAAAAAAAATAATATTAATTTAATCAATAATAAAAATGAATATTAAGTATTTATTATTATTTACATAATTACATTTTATTTTATAATTATATATATTTTAAATATAATTTTTATTTAATTTTTTTGTTATTATAAAAAAAAAATTTTGAAAAATTTTTTAATACTAATTATTTCTTTAATACTCAGCTATTTTCATCTTTGTTAAGATATCTAATAAATTATTTGAATTAAAGAAATAATCTAATCTATTTATAATTTCATCAATTTCATTTTCTTTAGGATTAATTAAAGAACGTGAGGAATTATTTATATCATAATATTTTTTAAAAGGTTGAAAAATATAATTAAGAGATATAATTATAAAATTTTGTCTATTAAATTCAGAATTATATTCTTTTAATTTCATATAAACATTCTGACTAAAAGCCTTTGGATTAATATCTTTACAAGCAACTTTATCAATATAAATTGATTTAATATTTTCATTAGTAAATCCATAATTTACTTCTAAAATTCCAGGACCTATAAATAAATAAAGTAAGGCAAAAGAAAGTAAAATTAATATATGCATAATTAAATATGATAATTTTGTTGATGAATAATCTTTTGAATCTTTTTTTGATGTTTGTAATAAATAATATAAAAATTTTTTTCTTTCATTTATATTATCTTCACTTTCTTTAGATAATAAATAAAAAAGCATATAACAAATTGAATCAAATAAATTTTTTTTTTCAATTATATTTGATAATTTTTTTAAAGAAAATTTTATAACATCAATAAACATTTTTTCTTGAAGTTCATTTAAACTAAAACTTTTTAGAAAACTTTTAATATCATAATTTTCAATATTTTGTTCTTTTTCAATTGAAGGAATAAATGAAATTACTATTTTTTGAAAATTATCAGCATTGATTTTCATAAATGGATTATTCATTATTAATGATTTTATTTTTCTAATCACAAAAATTTTAATATCATTTTTTTTTTCTATAATAAAAATATTTTTTCTTGAAGTTGCACAAGAACCCATAATTAATTTTTTAATTTAAAAAATATTCAAAAATCAATTTTATGATATTAAAATATCATTTCATAATCTTTTTATTTTTCAAATTTTTATATATAAAAATAATATAAATATAATAATATATATTAAAAAAATCAAATGATAAAATAATTAAATAAATAAACTAAATAATATATTTTTTCCAAATTAATAATAATTATTTTAAAAATTTCCGATAAACTCTGAAAAAAATGCTAAAAAAAATTATAAAAAATATGACAGATGATTGTATTCCATCTAATAAAAATTTAAATGAATTACTCCCTTCAAATTTACTTTCTGAAATGGATTATATTGAAGAAGAGGAAAAAACAGATGAAAGTGAAAGTTGGGATGAAGGAATAGATGTAAAATATACTTTTTTTTATAATGTAAAATTTAGGATTTATCATATAAAATAAATCCAACAAAAAAACAAATTGAATATTGTAAAAAACAACAACAAGAACAAAATTTATTTTCATATGAAAATAATGTAAATATATTTAATAATTTAAACCAAAATAATATATTACAAAATCAACAAAACCAGTTTTTTCAAAATCAAAATAACTTTTTATTTTTCCCTCAAAGTCAACCAACAATTTATCAAAATATAAATTTTATTCAAAATTGTCCAAATAATATTTTAAATATTATTAATTTTCCTTATACTAATATTCCACATGAAAGAAAAAGAACAGAAAATACAAAACATCAAAATAGAAAATTTACAGAATTAAATATAAATAATAAGAAAAAAACATCATTTAATACAACAATAAGAAGAAGAAATAATTATGATCAAATAGATCAATATGAAATAAAAGAATTTGAAAATTATTTAAATAATCTTCCCTTTTCCTTAATTGATTATCTTCGTACTCAAAAAGGTGCAAAAGAAGTTCAAAAAAACATATTAAAATCACCTCAAGAATGTAAAACAATATTAATAAATAAATTAAACTCAAATTTAAATCTTTTAATGACAGATATATATGGAAATTATTTTTGTCAAGATATAATAAAAGGAAGTAATCAAAATCAAATAGTTTTAATATTAAAATATATAAGTGAAGAATATGTTAATATTGCAAAAAATTATTCTGGAACACATGTTCTTCAAACAATTTGTGATATGATAACATCACAAGAAGAAGAAAATTTAATTTTAAATTCAATTGAAGGAAAAGAATTAGAAATGGCTTATGACTCAAATGCAACTCATGTTTTACAAAAAATAATAACTACTATTAATGAATGTAGAAGACAAAATTTAAATAATATTATTATTGAAAATTTAAAAAATCTCTCTTTAGATGTAAATGGAATTTGTCTTGTTAAAAAATTTATTGCTAATAATATTTTAAATCCTATTAAAAATAAAATTATTCAAATAATTTCTAAAAATTGTATTGAAATATCACAAAGTCCTTTTGGGAATTATGCAGTTCAATATATTTTAGAATTTTGGGGAATTAATCAATGTTGTTCTATTGTTAATATTATTATTAGTAATATTTGTATTTTGGCTACACAAAAATTTTCTTCTAATGTTTCTGAAAAAATTATTGAATATCTTGATGAAAAAAATCTTTATTTATTAATTCATGAATTATTTTATACTAATAAAGTTATGAGTATTTTAAAAAATAAATATGGAAGATATGTTTTACAAAAAGCAGTTAAGGCTTTAAATAAAAATCAAAGAGATGAGTTGTCTTTTTATTTAAGTAATTTAAATATTACGAACAATAAAGATAGAAATAAACTTAAAAATTTTATTACTGGTTTTGAAATCAAATTAAAATAAATTTATGTAAAAAAATACGTTAAATTTTATATATTGAAAAAGAATAATTTCATGTTTAATATAAATATGTATGGAATCATTTTGTTTATACTTTATATTTGTGAATATATTTATATTTTTAATATATTTTATTAAAAAATTAAAATATTTTAATCCAAATTATATAATAATAGAAAATATTAAAAAAATCAAAATTAATTTAATTATTTAGATTTATTTTAAATGTCTATAATTGATATAAATTAATTAAAATGGGTGCATGTTCATCAAACAATAGGAAAAAATCAAGAAATGAATATAATAATAAAGAAAGGAGTGTTTCAGAGAAATATTCTCAAAATACTTACAATGAAGTATTATTAACAAAATCTACACAATCAAAAAATGAATTGAAAAGAAAAAATACTAATACCTCAATCCCATCATTAAGAAATAATTTGTTAAATAAAAAAAGCACTGGTATAAATTATGAAAGAGGAGAAAAAATTTTTTTTAAAAAAATGGATGGAGATAACAATATACAAGGAATAAATAATGAAGAATATCAAAATTTATCTATGAAAGTTGAATTATTTTTAAGTCTTTTTAATTTACAAAATATTTCAAAAAATCAGATTAAAGTTTGGTTATGTAATAATAAAAGAATAAATAATTATGAAATATTAGGTACAACTGAAGAAATTTCTGAAGAAAGAATAGATTTTGGACAATGTTTTGAATTTGATTATTTTTTTGAAAGAAGGCAAATTTTAAGAATAAATTTATTTCAAGATCAACAAAAAGTATATGAAACTGAAGTTGATGTCCCAATTATCATGGGACAAAATAATTTTATTTATACAAAAGATATGATAAATAATGAAATAAATATTGGAACTATTCAATTTGAAATAAAAAAAAAAGTAAAGAACCAATTTAATAATTTTAAATCCCAATTTTTAATAAGAGTTGAATTATTTGATAAACTAACATATGGAGAATATTTTATATTATTTAAAAAGAAAAATAATATAAATTCATCATGGAGAGTATGTTATAAAAGTAATGAATTTTTTCCGAAAAATGGTGTTTATACATTAGGAAATTTTGAATTAGATTCAACAATTTTATGTGATTCAAAAAATGATTATATCTTAATGGAATTATATAATCGTAGTACAAATTTATTACAAGGAGTAACCCAATTTACATTAGAACAATTAGAAAATAGAGCAATGGTTTCATTATACGATGACTTAAATTCCTCAAAACAAATAGGAAAAGCAATAATAAATCATACATTTAAAACAATAAAAACATTTATAGATTATATAAGAGGAGGAATAAATATAAATTTAGATATAGCAATAGACTATACAGCATCAAATGAAAATCCAAACAATCCAAATTCACTTCATTATTGTTTAGGAGATATGCCAAATGACTATGAAAATGCAATATTATCATGTGGATCAATAGTAGGATATTATGATAAAGATCAAATTTTCCCTGTTTTTGGTTTTGGTGGAATACCACCAGGTAAAAATAAAGTATCACATTGTTTTAATATAAATTTTGAAGAATCTCCAGATATACAATTAATAGATAATGTAATAAGAGTATATAAAGAATCTTTAAATAAAGTTACTTTAAGTGGACCTACATTCTTTGCTCCTATAATAGAGAAAGTTATGTCTGAAATTAAAAAAAATTTAAATGAATGTCCTCAAGAAAATCATTATGAAATTTTAATGATATTAACTGATGGTTTAATTAATGATATGCAAGAAACTACTAAATTATTAGTTGATTGTGCTTCTTTACCTTTAAGTGTTATTATTATTGGTATTGGTGATGCTGATTTCTCTATGATGGTTACTTTAGATGGGGATGACATACCTTTGACTGATTGTGATGGGAGAATTACTGAAAGAGATTTAGTTCAATTTGTTGAGTATGAAAAATTTAAAAAAAAAGGAAATATTACTGAGTTAAATGAAGAGGTTTTAAAAGAAATTCCTAGACAAATTGAAGAGTATTATGCCAATTTTGGAAAGTTTTATGAAAATAATAATTAATTAATTTTTTGAATTTTAAATTTTATTTTTTTATTTTTTTTTCATATAATTGTATTTTATTTAAAGTTTTTTTATTTCTTTATTAAATAATGAATAATAAAGAAAAGGGAATTAATAAAATATTACATATTACAAAAAATTTCATAAGAACTGAAAATAAATTTCTTGGTTATATGCTTAAAGATAATAATGATATGATTAAAGAACAATTACCTATTTTATTACCTCAACTTAGGAAATATAAATTAAATGATATTAAAAAATGTAGAATGTTAAAAAATGTTTCTTGTATTAATTTTTTTCCAACACCAAAAAATATATTTAGTAATAGTCATAGTCAAAGAAAAAATAGTTTTTGGAAAAAAAGACAAAATTTAAAAAACTTATTTATAAATAAAAATATTGCAATAAATCATAGTCTAGATCATTTTTTAGGAAGTTATAGATTAGTTAATGATATATTATTTGATACACATGGGAATAAAACTGAAAGAGATTATGATGAAAAAATTATTTTTTTTAATGAAATAAAATTTATTGAAAGAATTAATGAAAATATCTCATTTATTATTAAGAATTTAATTAATTATAAAAATAATCAAATTAAAGCTCCTCCTTATTCTTTAAAAAAATTATATAAAATTATTCATAAAGGAAAAGAAAAAGAAATAAATATTAATTTATCATCAATTTTAATTAAATTTATAGATAAAAATGATTCTTCATATAAAAAAGAATTTTATTTACCTTTTTTTTTAGTACCTTTATTTTATTATAATTCTGAAGTTAATATACATAAACTTTTAATTACACTTTTTAAATTTCATAATGATTGTAAAGATATTATTTTTGAAAAGAATGATGAATTTTTTAATTTCATCCCAAATAATTATAAAATTTATGAAAATAATTTAAATAAAAAGTATCATATTTATAAATATTTATGGATAAGTTATGGGAAAATTTTTGAAGTTAAAATTATTATGCCTTGTATTCAATTGATTGTTACAAAAACAAAAACTGTTATTCATAAATTCATTGATGAAAAATTATTTACTTTTTTATATTGTCAAGATATGCTTAATTGGGATTTTTATTTAATAAATTATCTTTTTTCATTTAAATCATTTAGGAAAATTATTGATTCAATTTCTTCAAAAGTAAAAACAAATAATCATATTTTTTACATTAATAAAAAAATTAAAATGAGTGAAAATAGAATAAAAGAAAATAATTTAAATGATAAAACAGCTTTATTTATTTTCACAAATAGAGAAAATAAAAATTATATATTAAATTTAATTCCAATGAATTTAATTATACCTTATAAGAAACCAAGTATAAAATATTTAAATAAAACTATTAAGTTTTATTTTACAATAGGAGAATTACTTACATTAATAGAGTCATCTAAATTTGTTGATTTACAAGAATATTTAAACAAATTTATTGAATATAATTCAATAACAGGTGAAATTACTTTTGATTATAAAAATTTCAATTCAGTAAAAGAAGAAAATTTAAAATTAATTAATTATAATAATAATGAAAAGAATATTGATAATAATAATAAT
>JAJJLH010002258.1:0-30513 GCA_023806865.1 Isotricha sp. YL-2021a | reverse complement strand
CTATTTTTATCAAGTGATAATATCTTTTTATTATTTGGAATTTCCACTGATAAATTTCTTCCTTTCTTTTTATAATTAGTAATTTTTTTATTTATATAAATATCATATTGACTATATTCATTATGACATTCATCATAAATAATTTTAATTAAATAAGGAAAACAATGAAAATCAACACTTTGATAAACAAAATCACTAATTTTTTTAAATTTATTATCTAAAGCAAATTTAATATCAATATTTTTATTTTTTTCAATATCTAAATCATCAATTAAATCATTTTTTTTATTTTCAAATCTATCAAACCAAATATATGCATAATCAATTAACATATTTTTATCAAATAACATTCCTCCATATGAAATTCTAAAAGCAATACAATATAAAATATCTTTTTGTAAATTTGAAAGTTTATTTGAAAGTTCAACTTTATCAATAAATTTTATAGGATTAAATTCTTCATTGTTACTTTTAGAAATTTCTATTTTATCATATTTATCATATAAAGATAAATCACTTACATATTTTAAAATCAAATCAATTTGAAATTCTTTTAAAATATAATTTTTTGAAACAGAAACAATTAACCAAAAAAGATTTAAAAAATATTTTTTCATTTTTGTATCTTCAAACATAATAATTGATAATCTTCTTAAAATTTCATTTTTATTTAATTTAAGTAAAATAAAAGCACTTTCAATACTTTGAATTTGTTTTTGTCTTCGAATACTTTTTTGAAGATGACTTTTTAAAAAAGAAATTATTTTTGACTCTGGTTCAATATTATTTAAATTAATTTGATCTATTATTTTTTTATTTATTGAATTATCAATTTCCATTTTTTCACTTTCTCTACAACAAATTATTATATCTCCAATTTTATTCCATTTCACTATTTTTGACCAATTTGATTCTTTTGGTTTTTTATATAACCATTTAGCATATGGATTTTCTTCATTCCAATCAATATAAAAAAATTGTTTTTTCTTCGATTTCAAATTTAAAAACAAATCTAAATTCAACTGAGCTGTTTTTTTCATATTTTAAATTCAAAAAAAAAAAAAAATAATTAAACCTCAAAAAAAAAAAAAAAAAAAAAATAATAATAAAAAAATAACTTAAAAAAAATAAAATAAAAAAACAAAAAAAATGCATCGTTCAATTCCTTTAAGTCGTACAACTCATCCATTTTGGACAAGATACGACCCCGATGGTCGTGGTCGTGACACATACATATCATTAAACAATGGTGGTTTCTGGAAAGATGCAGAGCCTCCAAAATACAAACCTTCATATCCATATTTTAAAAACTATAATTACCATTCCTTAAGTCATCAAGCTGCTCCCTTTAAATATACTCCAGATGGTTCTGGTCGTGATTTATATGTAATAGTAGATCCTGGTTTACGACATGACTTTCGTCCTTTAACTACTTATAATTTACAAGGTTTTATTAGAGGAGGAGGTGATAATGTTCAAGTTAATTTAAAACCTCATTATATGGGAGTTAAAGAAAAAAGAATTAATAAACAAATTAAGGAATTAGAAAAAAAATTAGCTTTGAGATTATATGAACCTGGTAAAGAAAAAATTAGGAAAATTCGTGCTATGACTGAAGAAAAAAAAAATATTGGTAAAGGTTTTGAAGAAGAAAAAAATGAAATTAAAAGAATTAATACTAATTATGCTAAAGAAGGTACTGAAATGTCACTTGCTGCTTTAGCTGAAGGGGGACCTATTCCTTTTTTAAGAGAATATCCTAATGAGTTTAATACTGTTATTCCTAATAATCCTCTTTTGAAAACTAGTATTAATTATTATAAAGGATATAATCCTATGCCTGTTTTACCTAAACCTAGATATTATAGAAAGATGAAGAAATTGGAAATTAATAATGTTGGGAATTATAATGCTTAGTTTTTTTTTAATTTTTTTTTTAAGTTTTTTTTTTGGTTTTTTATTGGACACTTTTTATTTATTTTTTTTTAAAATTTTTTTTTTTTAAATAATTTTCATAGGATTAATAAATATATTTTTTATATATTTTGAAATTAAATAAAAAAATGTCAAAAGTTTTGAATGTTATTAATGATAAATATGAAATAATAAAATTATTAGGAGAAGGTTCATATGGAAAAGCATATTTAGCAAAAGAAAAATCAAATAATGTATAATATATATATAAATAAATAGGTAGTCAGATGTAGTAGTAAAGTCAATTGATGTAAGAAATATTTCTCAAAAAGAAAAAGAAAATATATACAATGAAGGATATATAATGAGTAAACTAAGACATCCAAATATAATTAAATTTAAAGAAATAATAAAAGATAAAAAAAATGATTATTATCATATTATAATGGAATATGCTGATGATGGAGATTTAAACCAAAAAATAAAAAATAAAAAAACCTTTTTTCAAGAAGATATAATTTTATATTATTTTATCCAAATATGTTTAGGTTTAAAATATATTCATGAACACAAAATAATACATAGAGATTTAAAAACACAAAATATTTTCATAACAAAAAAAAATGAAATTAAATTAGGTGATTTTGGAATAGCAAAAAATTTAAAAAAAACTTTAGATAAAGCACATACAATAATAGGAACACCATATTATTTTAGTCCAGAATTAATTAATAATGAACCATATGATTACAAAACTGATATTTGGAGTTTGGGAATTGTTTTATATGAATTATGTTGTTTAAAATTACCTTTTCAAGGAAATAATATTGCACAATTATCAATGAAAATTTTAAAAGGTTCTTATAATCCTTTACCTAATATTTATAGTAATGATATTAAAGTTTTAGTTAAGAAAATGTTAAATGTTAATAAAAATAAAAGACCTAGTATTTTTGATATTTTAAATTATAGGATTATTAAAGAGAAAATTGAAGCTAAATTTAAAAAATCTATTTTAGAAAAAAATTTTAATTGTATTTCTATTATGATTTTAAATAATTTTTCAAATCATGGAGATAAAAATACTGATAGATATTCTTGTGATAGAGAAATTAGAAATAATGTTAATAATGTTTTTGATGATATTTATTCTAATTTTAAAATTGAGGAAAAAGCAATTGATACTGATTTTAATAAGAGATTTATTAATAAAAAAAAAATAATTGATGAGAAAAATAATAATAAAGATAATGAATATAGTCAATATGATATTTATATAAATAAAAAAATTACTAATTATAAAAAGAAAGGAAGAAATTTATCAGTGGAAATTCCAAATAATAAAAAGATATTATCACTTGATAAAAATAGAGTAATTATCAATAATAATAAAAATAGTCAGAATAAATCAAAAATGAATTTAAATATTTATTTAAAAAAACATCCAATTGATAGAATAAATATTTCAAATTATTTTGATACTAAAAGAAGTAAAGCAAATAGAAATGAAAAATTAAATATTTCAAATGAAACAATTTCACAATCAAAAATAATGTCAAAAGAAAAAAATAAAAATGAAGAAAAAAAAAAAAAATCTAATAAAAAAGAAAGAATGTCAGAAATAAAAAGAGAAATAATAAAAAAAGAAAATAATAAAAATAAAAATATATTACTTGAAGAATTCATGAAAAATAAACAAGAAAAAATAAAAAAAAGTGCAATTATATCACAAAGTATAAATGATGGTCTTTGGATAAGAAATTTTTCAATTTTTTCTTCATCAAATATGAAATTTGATAATAAAGAAAATAAAATTGATTTTTCTAAAAGATTAAAAAAATTAAAAAATGAAAGATATGAAGAAAACGAAGAAGAAGATGAAAAAAAATTAAATATTCCTTCATATGATAATAAAAATAATAATAATGATTTAAATTTTTTAACTAATTTTGATGTTTTAGAAACTTTTAATTTTGAAAGTGAAAATATAAATGAAGATATTAATTTACATAAACCAAATCAATCTGGTACAATTTTTAATTTATTTGATTCTATTAATAAAGAAAAAACTAAAGATAAAAATATTTTTAAAATAGATTTAGACTTTTTAAAAAATAAATCAGTAAATTCTGATTCTATTAATAATAATAAAAATACTAATAAAAGTAATTTAAGTAATAAAAATGAAAAAGAAGAAAATAATGATTTACAAATGAAAGGTTCAAGTTATAATAATGTTCATTTTGATAATATAAATTTATCTTTAAATTTAAATTTATTTGATATGAAAGGAAATAAGAATAATGAAAATGAAAATTCAACAGAAATTTCAGAAGAAAATTTATCTGATATTTTAAGAAGGAAAATTATAAATAATTTAGGTTATAATTTATATAATGATATTTTTAATTTTTTAAAAGAAAAAATCACATCTGATATAACAAATTACAATTATAATAAAATAATATCAGATTTCTCAAATAAATTTTCAAGTAAATATAATCAAGAACAAATAGAAAAAGCAATAAATTACTATTTTGATATTGCTTTCTTAATTATAAAAAATAAATAAAATTTTATTTTTTTATTATTTATATAAATAAATTAAATAAAAAATAACTTCTAAAAAAATAAATAAAAAAAATAAAAATGGAAATGAATAATAAAAGAATTAATGAATTACAACAATTCAAAGATGACTTTAATTCTCAATTACAAAATGCCTCAAATACATATGAAGAAAACAATAATGAAATAAATAATTCTAAACTCTTATTAACAATAAATGATATAAATGATTCAACATCAAAAGATTTTAATCAAGATAAAAAAATAAAAATAAAAAAATTAAACCTTAGTACAGAAATATTAAAAATTCCTCCATGGAAACCAAATAGATTATCAGGAGATTATTTTAATAAATTTCTTAGAATTTATGCTAAAGATTTAAGTCCTTGGGAAATAGTAAAAAAAAATTTTTTTTATTTTTTTTATTTTATTTAATATTTATAGGATAGAATGCCATTACTTGTAAGATCATATGAAAAACAAGAAAATATGTTAAATGGGAAAAATTTTATTTGTAAAGATTTATATAATTCTGAATTTGAGAAAAATCCTTATAGAAAAACTACAGAAAGTGAAATTTTAAATTCGCCTTTATCGAGTTTAGGAAAAAAAATTATTAGTACTTTTATTAGAGATAATGAAAAAAGAGAAGAAAAAATTTTAAAACAAAAAGAACTTTTATATGAAATGGAACATTCTAAAAAAGAACCTAATAAATTTTTTTGGAGACCTGCTAATCATATTAATGATCAATTTAGTAGATATCCTATTGATAATGTTTTAAGTTATAAAAAAGATAAGAAAGAAGTTAAATTAATTGCTCATCCTTGGAAATATAATAGAATGGATGGTACATATTTTGATAAGGATATTCACTTAATTTCTTAAATATATGTTTTTTTTTATAAAAAATTGTTTTTTTTTTTTTTAGTTATTTTTTTTATTATTATAATTTTTAAATTATATTTTAAATAAATAAATATTTGAATGTATATTTATTATTTATAGTTAATTTTATCAATTAATTATAATTGTATATAATTCCAAATATGTTTATTTCAATTAATTTTAAAAAAGACTTTATTTACATTTTATTTCTTTTTACTTTATCTTTATTAATTTTTACTTTTAATTTTTATTTTTTTATTATAAAAAATATTTATAAATTTTTAATTTTTATATTATTATTTAAATTATAAATTTATTAATTGAAAAATTTTAATTTTTTTATTTCCCTTTTAAATTTATTTTTAATTTTAAAAAAATGAAATCTTCAAAAAATATAAATAACAAAGTAATCATTTTATTATATAATACTAAAATCCTATTCATTAAAAATAGAAAAATAAAAATAAAACAAAAGAAATAAAATTATTTCTCCCATGTTATGATGTTTTAAATAAAGAAATATATTTTTTCAATTTTTTTACAGAAGATTATATAGAATTTCAATCTTTAAATAAAAAAATAGATGAATATGGAAATATAATATATATGAAAGAAACAGATCCAGAATATAAAAAACTAATAAATCTAAATACATATTTAGAAAAAGAAGAATACAAATTATATGAAGAAAATATGGAAAAATACAATTCAAATTGGGAAAAAATGAAATTAATAACAAAATTCAATTCAATAATAACATTACCAGGTGAATATATAAATTATTTCAAAAGACCATTTTACTCTCGTTTTTTATTAAGTGAAAAATTAAAATTATACAGTTTTAATTTTTGTTCATCAATTCCTCATGTATTAACAACATATCCAATGAATATAAGAATATTATTTGATCCAGAAACAATAGAATCAAAAATAACAGGATTTATAAATCATAAAAATAATTTTTTAAGAGATAGAGAACAAAAAAAAACAAGTGAAGAAAAACCAAAACCTTTTATTTTTCCATATGAAACAACAATATCATTAATAACAGTGTAATAAATATATAATTTAATATAGAAAAAAAAAGTGTTGATTCATTAATAAAAGAATCAGTTGATTATTTAACAACAAAAATTGATGATGAAGATCAAATGAAAATAAAAACAGAAATGGAAGAATCACATAGTATTTTTGTATTAAAATTTATGGAAAATGAAGAATATTTATATGGTGATTACTTAATTGGAGCATATAATTCAGTAAGAGTATTTTTAAGACAACATGAAACAGTAAATTTTTATTTGAAAATTATACCTATTTATATTGTTGAACCACCTTTAATGGCTTTTCCTCCTATTTTACCTATTAAATCAAATGAAAAAGTTGATTATATTTATTTATTAAAAAAATATTTGAAAAATTATGTTAATAAAGAAATTATTTATAGAATGTTTAAACCTGGTCAAAAAGAAAAAATAAGATTTATTAAACAAAAATTTAAAAGAGATGAATATTTATGTTCTTTTAATGAAAGTTGTGATTGTTATTATCCTCTTTATATTAAAATTTTAAGAATTAATAATTTATTCAAATTAAAAGATTGGTTTGATGATGAAAATTATAATAAAAATGAAATGTTAATTCCTAATTTTAAATTTTATCCTAAGAAAAATCAACCAAAGAAAAAAAAATGTTTTTTTTTCTGTAATAAAAAAACAGATGAAGAAGAAATTTCACAAAAGGAAAAAATAAAAAGAAAAGAAAATTCAATTTTATTAAAAACAATGTCTCAAATAATGAAAAAAAATAAAAAAGATTCAGAATTACAAAAAAAATTAAATCGACTTAAAATAATAGTAAAATATCCATTATATTATGAATATGGAATAAACACATTAACATTTAAAAATATATTTTCAGATCTAATAAATCAACATATAGATTTTTTAAGTCAAAAAGAAGAAAAATTAAGAGAAGAAGATAAAATTCCATCAAGTGAAAATTCAAATAAATATTTTGTAAATTTAATTGATTTTTTTTATAATTTAAATCCAAAATTTAAAGTTTTTTCCTTAGATCAATATATTTTACCTTTTACTCCTCCTTTCATAAGAATAAAAATTTCTTTATTATATGGTTGTTATACTTTTTTTTCTTTTAAAACAGAACCTTTTTTATTAAATGATAATATTTTAATTAATCAAAAATTATATTTTGATCAAGGAAAATGTCTTATTTCAAATTTACCTTTTGAAACTAGAATTGGTTTTACTTTAGAAGCTTATGATAGAACTTTAAAAAAATATTTTGTTTTAGGTTCTTGTCAAATTCCAATATATAAATCAACTGGACAAATGCAAAATGGTTCTGTTACTATGAATTTTTGGCCTAATGCTTCTATTTCTCCTAGATTTAATAATTGTACTTCTTTTAATTTAATTCGAAAAAAAAAAGTTACTAAAAAAAATTTAAATGATAATTTAATTAATAAAATTTTCCCTGAAGATTCTAAACCTTATTTAGATGAAATTATGAATAAATTAGATTTTGATTTTTTAAATATTGTACAAATGCATAGAAGAGAAAAAAAATTTAAAGAAAAGAAAAATAATATTGTTGAATATATTAGAAATTATGAAGAGAAACAAAAAGGGAAAAAAAGTATGAAAAATAATCATTATGAATTATATAAAACTTATAGTAATAATTTTGGAATAAATGCAAATTATTATAGAACAAAAAGATTAGATGATTCAGAAAGAAATCCATTAAGAGAAAATAGTATTAGTACAAGTAATATGAATTTAAATATTAATTTAGAAACAAGTTCAAAAAAATATAAAGATTCAAATGATTCTTCAAGTATTGATGATGATAAATTAAAAAATACAATAACAAATACAAAAGAAAATATAAAAAGTAGATTAACAAAAAAAGCAACAGAAGCATTTTTAAAAGAGGATTATAATATTTCTTCATCAAGAAGTAATTTTTATAATACATCACAAAATCAAAATATAAATGAAAATTATTGTTCAATAACAATTCAATTTCCAAATTTTTCATCTCCATTAATATATTCACAAAATGCATCAAAATCCTATCGTGATTATTTAGAAATAAAATATAAAAACAATGAAAATTTAACAAATTCAAACGATGATTTTAAAGAAATTAGAAAATTATATGGTAATAGTCAAAAAGATATAAATTTCATAGTAGAAGATTTTTCTAAAAATGATTTTTTATCAGAAGAAACATCTTTAAATACAAAAAATATATACACAACAAATCAACTTCAAGATAAATATCCAAGAAACATATGGGATTATTTAAAAAAGACATTACCATTAATAGTACAAATATTAAAAAAAGATCCATTAGAAGCTTTAACAGAAAGTGAAATAACAGCATTATTAATTTGTCGTGATTACATATCAACAATTCCATCAGCTTTAGAATTATTTTTAAGAGCAATTGATTGGTTAAATCCACTTCAAGTTTCCATTGCTCATTCATATATTAAAAAATGGGCTAAATTAGAAGTTGAAGATGCTATTTCATTATTAGATGCAAGATTTCCTGATACTGAAACAAGAGAATTTGCTATTTCTATGTTAAGAAATTGCTCTGATGATTTAATTAGTATGTATATGTTACAATTATGTCAATGCTTACTTTATGAAACTTTTTTAATTAATCCTCTTAGTGATTTTCTTATTGAGAGAAGTTTATCTAATCCTAAAT
Source organism: Isotricha sp. YL-2021a (assembly GCA_023806865.1). Classification (NCBI taxonomy): domain Eukaryota; phylum Ciliophora; class Litostomatea; order Vestibuliferida; family Isotrichidae; genus Isotricha; species Isotricha sp. YL-2021a. Next base: position 21,396 of record JAJJLH010002258.1, on the reverse strand, counting down.
TAATTGGAAATTCTTTTTTTTGGAATAGTCGTGTTTCTATGAAAAATCCACTTTTTGCTGATCGATTATCTGTTTATTTAATACAAATTTTAATGCTTTCTGGAGAAAAATATTTAAGTGATTGTTTTAATGGTTTGTATTTAAATAATTATTTAGAAATGATGACTTATTGGGTTAAAATAGCAGTACAAGAAAAAGATAGAATATCAAGTGAGAAAATAGTTGAAAAAAGTATAAAATTTTTTGAAGATAAACTTCAATTTAAAAACTTTACATTCCCAATAGATCCAACATACTTTGGTATAAATTTCTATAGAAAATATACAGTTTTTAATTCAAAAATGTTACCAATAAAAATAATATTTTACTCACGTGAAAAAGACAAAAAAACAGTAATTTTCAAAATAGGAGATGACTTAAGACAAGATGTTTTAACTCTTCAAATTTTTCGTATAATGGATAAATTATGGTTAGATAATAATTTAGATTTAAAAGTATTTCCATATAAAGTATGTCCAACAGAATTAAGAGCAGGATTCATAGAATGTTTAACAGGAATTGAATTAGATAAACTACAAAGTCAACAAGGAGTATCAGGAGCATTAAATCGAGATTTAATAGTACAAAAATTACGAGGTGATAATAATACAAATGAAAAAGAAAGAGATAATAGATTTGATAATTTTATACAATCATTAGCTGGTTATTGTGTAGCAACATGTGTAATAGGAATTGGTGATAGACACCCAGGTAATATTATGATAAAAGATAATGGAATTTTTTTTCATATTGACTTTGGTCATATTTTAGGTAATTTTAAAAAAAAATTTGGTATTCAAAGAGAGAGAAGTCCATTTTTATTAACACCTGAAATGGCAAATGTTTATTGTACTTATAATAAAGAAGAATATTTTAAAACTGCTTGTGTTAAAGCTTTTAATATTTTGAGACATAATGCTCAAAGATTAATTAATATGTTTATTATTATGAGTACTGCTGGAATGCCTGAATTATGTGGAATGAATGATGTTAAATATTTAAAAGAAATGCTTGTTTTGGATAAAGCTAGTGATGAAGATGCTGGAAATTATTTTATTGGGTTGATTAAAAAAAGTAAAAATGATAGATTTAGGTTAATTGATAATATGATTCATAATTGGAAACATAAGTAATTTTTTTTTTTTTATTTTTTTTTTTATGTTCTTTTTTATTATATTATTATTTTTTATAAACTTTTTTTTTTTTATTTGTTTTTATTTTTTTAAATAATTATTAAGTAAATTATTCTTTTCATAAATATGCAAAAGGAGGCAATTAAATCAGATATTTTAATTTCATCTCAAAATTTATCTAAAAAAGAAAAATTAATTTCATTTACATTAGGAATAAGTGAAAATAATACAAATCAAAATTCTTTTAGAAAGATAAGTAAATTAAAATTTAAAACTACTAAAAACTCACCAGATAAAGATAATTTAATTAATGAAGAAAAAAAAATACTTGAACAAATTTGTTTAAATCAAAGAAAAACAGATGAATTTTTAAAACAACAATTATTAAGAAAAAAAGAATTATCTACTTTGAAAAGAAAAAATTTATCAAATCCTTCAAAACAATCAGATTCAAATAATAGGACAAATATAAATAATAATAGTAATCCAAATGAATTTAAAAAAAGACATATTAATTTATTAACATCAAATTTAAATTATAAAAAAGGAATTTTTATTAATAGCTCAATTTCTTCACCAAGACAAAAAACAAATAAACAAAAATTAAATTCAGATATTGTAAATCCAGCATTTAATAAAAAAAATAATAATAACCAAAATAAGAATTTTAATAATCTAATAATAAATTCAAAAAATAATTTAAATAATAAAAATAATAAAAATGAACATGAAAATAAAAATAAAAATTTTATAAAAAAAATCTCAAAAAAGAAAATAAATATAAATAATAGTAATTATAATAAAAATTCATTAATAAATGAAAAAGAAAAATCATTAATAAATGATTTAATGTTATCAAAACAAAAAATAAGTCAAACAACTCCAGTAACTAATACAAATTCAAGAAAAACTTCAAATGAAAAAAAAATATCAACACATAATTTTAATCAAAGTAAAAAAAATTCAATTTTAACAAATTTAACTCATAATAAACATAATTTTTTTCATTCAAATAATACAGAAGATATTTTTAGTTGTTCTAGTATTAATAATTTAAAAACTAATTATAGTAATGAAAAATATCATTTAAGTCAAAATCAAATTTCTAAAAATTTACTTTCTTCATCAGGTAATTTTAAATGTCATTTAACAACGGAAAATTCTCCTTCTTATTATAATAAAAAAAATTTAGTTTCTAAATCAAAAAGAAATTCAATTAAAATTAAAAATCAAAATATTTTATTTCATAATTATAATATTAAACCATCAACTTTAACTATTAAAAAAGGAAATTATACAACTTCAACTTCAAAAGATGCTTTAACACATAATGCTGAAATTGAAAAAAAAATTATTACTTCTTCTAAAACTTCTACTCATTCTTTATCAAAGACAATTTCACATAAATCTTCAATTAATAAAATTAATAAAAATCATTTAAATAGTAATCATAATAACAATATGACTTTAAATATTAATAAAAAAAATACTGGGACAATACCAAGAAGTGGAAAAGGTAATTATGTAAATAATAATAATAATCATATTAATAAAAAACAAAATGATATTATTAATCAAATAACAAATTCAAATAATGTAATTCAAAATAAAACAAAAAAAATGATAAAAGAAAATAATAATAATAATATTAATAATACAAATAATAATAATCAAAATGAAGAAAATAATATAAAATCAAATCAAATAAATAATATAAATCAAAATCAAACAGAAAATCCAAATCCAAATATTTCAATATCAACATTTAAAGACGACGAAACATTAAATGAAAGTAAATTAAATATAAAAAATACTCAATTAAAAGAAGGAATATATTATTTAAAACAATCAGAGAAACTTTCATCATACTTAAAAAAATATTATGAAAAATATCACGAATATCCACCAACAAAATTATCTTTTTATAAATTCGGTCGTTTAATAGGAAGAGGAGCATTTGGAAAAGTAAATTTAGCTCTTCATATATTAACAGGTAAAATAGTAGCAATAAAATCATTTAATAAATCAAAACAAAAAAATTCAGAATCAATAAATAAAATATATCATGAAATAAATTTAATGAAAACACTTCGTCATAATTCAATAGTAAGAATATTAGAAACAATAGAAACAGAAAATTACATATTAATAATAATGGAAAATATAAGTGGAGGTGACTTATTATCTTTCGTAAAAAAAAGAACAAAATTAAATGAAAAAACAGCAAGAATAATATTTAAACAATTAATAAACTCAATAAAATTTATTCATTCAAAAGGAATAATACACAGAGATATAAAATTAGATAATATATTAATAGATTTAAATAATACAATAAAAATATGTGATTTTGGAGTAGGTAAAAATTATAAAAAAAATGAGAAATTAAAAGATCAATGTGGTACACCTGCATATATAGCACCTGAAATATTACAAAATAATGATGGTTACTATGGTCCTCCTGTTGATATATGGTCTTCTGGTGTTGTTTTATATGCTATGTTAAGTGGGAATGTACCTTTTAAAGCTAATAATATTAAAGATTTACATCAAGTTATTATTAATGGAAATTATCATTATATTAAAGATATTAGTAATGATGCTAGAAATTTAATTAAAAAAATATTAGAAGTTGATCCTAATAAGAGAATTGATATTGAAGGTATTTTAAATCATCCTTGGATGATTTCTAATGATAATTTCGATGAGAAAAATAGTCTTTTTACTAAAGCAGAAATTGTTCTTTTAAGTAAAGAAAATGTTGATTATAGATATTGTGATAAAAGTGAAATGATTGAAAATTTTACTATGAAAAATTTATATACTGTTAATGATAAAGAAAATAAAAATATTTGTACTAAAAGTGATATTTTAGCTCCTTTTAATTCATCTTTTATTGGAGATGATAATAATAATGTTAATAATTATGATAATAAATTAGAGAAATCTTTAGAAATTTGTAATAATGTAATTCAATTTAATGAAAATACTAAAGTTTTAAATAGATTATATGAATTAAATAATAATGGTGAAATTGATCATGGTGTTTTAATAAATCAAAATAGTGAAAAAAAAGATAAAGAATTAAAATTAAATGAAATTAATGATTTAGATGATGATTTATTAGAAGATAATATTAATAAGAAACAAAGTCCTAATATTATAAATCAAAATGAAAATTCAAAAAGAAATGATTCTTATTTAACTAATTCAAGTTCTTTAATTATTGATGAAAATATTTTGAAAAATATGGAAATTTTAGGTTATAAGAAAGATTATATTCAAAAAATTTTAAATGCTAATGAATTTAATTATGCCTCAGCTACATATTATTTACTTTCTAATCAAAATGATGTTATGAATTGATTTTGAAAAAAAAGAAATCAAATAAATTAAATTTTGTGTTCAAGTAATGTATTCTTTTTTTTTAAAATTTAAATATGTATATAATATATAATGATGATATAAAAAAAATAAATATTTTATTTAATAAAAAATATTTTAAAAAAAAATAATTAAACTAAAAATTTTTTAATGGGTGGATTAAATTGTTGTAATCCAGAATCAAATGATAAAATCTCAGTATTAAATATGGAAAAAGAAAAAAATAAATTATATGAAAAATATATTCCAAATTATACAAATTTTGAAAATATAAACACAGATAATAGTCAAAATAATATTTTAAATACAAAAAGAACTGGAAATAATTATGATATAAATCAAATAAATTTTCAACAATATTTTACAAATCAAAATTTTGATATGGAATTTTTTAAATATTTAAAATCAAATTCAATAGATGAAATTAGTAAGTCAGAATTTGAAAAATATATTCCTGAAAAAATAAGTTCATCAATGCAAATATATAAAGATAATGATTTATATATAAAAGATAATCCAATATATAGTAAATATTATTATATTCAAAATGAAAAAAATCAAAAAACTTTATTATTAAAAACTACTAGTTCAATATATAAAGGTGACTGGATGAAAAATTCTTTAAATACATATTCATTTTCAGGAAAAGGAATTTATTATTCATTAACTAAAAATTATTTATTTGATGGTATATGGAATAATAATAAATTTATTTTTGGTAGAATATATTTTATAAATGGAAATTTATATGAAGGTCCAATAAATAATAATAAAGCAAATGGATTTGGAAGATATATTGATTCAAAAGGAATAAATTATTTTGCAGATTTTATAAATAATAAAATGACAGGTGATGGTTTAATTAAATTTCCTAATTCAATAATAACAATAAATGGTATTTATGATAATAATGAAACAATAACTGGACATAATATAAATATAATATTTATAAGTCAAAATAAAGAACATAATTTTGAATATATTGGTGGAGTTAAAGAAAATATTTTAAATGGTTTTGGTACTTTAACTTCTAATAAATATGGTAAATATATTGGTAATTTTTATAATAATTTTTATAATGGTAATGGGAAAATTATTTATCCTAATAATATTATTTTCGAAGGTAATTTTCATGAAGGAAATATGATAAAAGGTATTTTTAATTTACCTAATGGAAGTATTTTATATCCTAATTTTATAAATGGAAAAATAAATGATTTAGTTAAACTTGTTGATAAAAATAATAATGAGTTTCAATGTGAGTTTAAAAATGGTGAATATGTTGATGGAAGTTTTAATGATAAAAATAAAGAAAATAAAGAAAATGAAGAAAATGAAAAATTATTAAAAGAATTTGGAAATGTTATTAATTCTTCTGATATGTTTACTAGTAATTTTTATAATAGTTTTGGATTAGGTTTTTTTTATCAGAAAAATGGGAAATTATATACTAGTTATGGGAATGATTTCGAAAAATTATCTGATATAATTAAAAGTGTTGATTTTAATATATAAATCTAATAATTTTTTTTTATAGAATATTAAATATTATATAATTTAACAAAAATTATCAAAGAGAAAAAAAAATAATTAATTAAAAAAACAATGAATGAAATAAGTGATAATAAATATAATATAAATATTTTCAATATATCATATGGATTACAAGAAAATTTAGGTAAAAAATTAGAGAATAAAATTCAAGGAATAACAGATAGAAAAAATATAAATAAAGTATTTATTGATTCATCAGATATTTCAGCTGAAGATTCTAATATGAATTATTATGAACAATTACTTGAAAGTATAAAAGGAGAATCAAATAATAATGAAAATAATAATAATATAAAAAGTAAAAATTCAAGTCCATTAAGTCCACAAAAAAAAAATGTAAATTCAATAAAAAAAAATTATTATCCAAAAGAATTTAAAAAAAGATTAATGGAATATAATGGACAAAAAGAACAAGAAAATAACGAAAATTTATTATGTTTAAATAAAGAATATCACATAGAAAAAATACCATCAAATATAGAAGATGTATCTCAATTGAATTCAAATTCAAATATTGAACAAAATCATTTTTTTAAATATAAAGCAAATTCTTCAGCAAAGAATTTAGATGATAAATTTTTTTTAGAAGATTCAAATTTAATGTCAAAAGATAATAAATTAATAAAATATTCAGAAAATGATTTAACAAAATATGTTAATAACATGAATTTTTCTCAAAATCATTCATCAGTGGGAATTCCAGTAACTCCAATATCAACTCCAAAATCACATAAACATTATTCTAAATATAAAAAAGTACCTAGACATTCTACTTTTTTAATTGATGAAGAACATAAAAAAGAAAAAAGTGATAAAAAAAGAAATAAAAGTATTTTTATTAGTAATGAGGATGATACAAAAAATAATAATAATAATAATAATTTAAATAATAATTATAATAATAATGGTAATAATAATAATGGGAATAATAATTTTAATCTCATTGAGCAATTTGTTAAAAAGAAAACTATTAAATTAAAAAAAAATGATGAGATTAAAAAATCAAATATTATTAGTAATTCTAATGAAAAACAATATAATAATAATTTTATTTCTAATATACATTCGAAAAAAAATAGTATTAATAATACTTTAAATATAGAAAAAAAGAAAAAAACATTTTTATGTTGCATTCCTATTGGTTAAATATTCATATAAATTAAATAATTATATATGTTAATTGGAATGTAAAAATGTAAATAACAAATTTTTTCTAGTTTTAATATTTGCATATTTTAAAAAAAAACAAAAATGAATAATATTTTTTTTTTTATTTTAAATAAGAAATTATTTTAAAAACAATTAAAAGTAAAATAATAATAAATAATAATATATTAACTACAAACATCCAAATTTTATTACATAATGAATTACAAGAAATATTATTTAAAATTCTATTCCCTTCATTAATATTTTCTAAATTAATATCCATTTTTCCACTTGTAAATTTTAATTGATTTCCTTGATTTTTTAAATCAACTGCAGTCTCTTTTAAATTTTCATTTATATCTTTTAAATTTTTAATAGTACCATTTAATAAATTTTCATTATAATTTGTTAAATAATTAACATCAATTGGTTGTTCATTATGTTCTAATAAAGTATCCATTTCATCACTTTTTTTATTATCTATTTTATTTAATAAATTTATATTTAATTGATTTATTATTTTTGATATTTCCTTTTTTCTATTTTCTAATTCTGTATATTTACTTTCTATTTCATTTAAAGGAATATTATTTATATTTTCATTCATTTTTAATAATAATAAAGATGCTGTTGATATTAATTTATTTGTTTCTTGTATTACATTATTATTATTTGTTTGATTATAATTTAATTCTTTTATATTTGAGTCAATTTTTATTAAAATATCATTAAATTCATTTGTAAGTTTATTTTGAGAAAACATCTTTTTATATTTTTTTTATTTTATATAATAATTTTAAATATTTAAAAAATAATTCAAATTTAAATATTATTTTTTTTATTGAAAAGTATGTAATCTTTTAAATTTACCATAAGTCATTCTATTTAATGTTTGATTACTAGTTTTTAAATTTGAATTTTGTCTATTTAATTGATCACATTTTTCTTCTAACATTTTATTTAATTGATTTATTCTCTCTGTGTCATTTTTAAAATGATTTAGATTATTTTGTAAATTTTCAATTGTTATTTTTTGTTCTTTATTTTCTTTTAATAAATTAACTCTTTCTTCATTTAATTTATCAATTTCTTTTTTAAAATTATTATTTAAATTAGATAATCTATCTAAATCATTTTTACTATTATCTGTTAATCTTGTAATATCATCATTTCTTTCATTTATTATTTTATTAAATGATTCTTTTGAATTGTCAAAATTAGTTTTTAATTCACTTATTTCATTTTGAAATCCATTAATTATTTTTTTTTTATCATCTTCTAAATTTTTTATATGATATTCTAATTTATTATTATAATAATCTTTTAAACTTTCTTTTTCTTTTTTATATTGATTATTTTGCCTTTCTAGAAATATTACTTTATTTTCTAAATTTAGTCTTGTTTCATTTAATAAATCTAAATTTTTAGTTAATTCTGATATTAATTTATTATTACATTGATTTAATTCATTATTTCTATTTTTTAATTTTTGAATTTCTTCATCTTTTTCTCTTATTATAGTTTTCAAATTAAAATTAAATTGATCTAAAATTGATTTATTATCTAAATTATTTTTATCTTGAATGTCTTTTATTCTATTTTCAAGATAAATTATTTTATCTTGCATTTTAATTTTTTCATTTTCATTATTTTTTTTATATTCATTATGTTCATTTATTAATTTTTCTTTTTCAATTTCAAATTTTGCCTTTAAATTATTAATATAATTTTCAGTTGGATTATTAAAATTTGATTCACTATTAAAAAGAGAATTAAAATTATTTCTTGAATTATTATTGTAATTATTAATTTGTTCATTATCGTTACTATTAAAAGTATTCTTATTATAATTATTATTATTGTTTTCATCAGTTGAGAATTTTGTAGAAATATTTGTTGAATTCATTGTATATAAAATTGAATTAAAAGGACTTTTTTTAATCTCTTGATTTCTTATTGAATTATTTTGAAAATTGTGATAATTATTATTAAATAAATTGTGAGATTCCATTTTTAATTTAATTAAAATATTGAAAATTAAATATCAATTTATTTATTAATTATTAATAAATAAATGGAACGAAATAATGAATTAAATGAATTTAAAAAACAAATGATTCAATATTTTGAATTATCAAGAAATAATATAGATAAAAAAATGTTAATAATATCAAAAGAATTATTAAATATTCAAAAAGAACATGAAACATTAACAAATAAATGTAAAAAAAAATTTATATAATTTTAAAAACAATTATTTAGTTAAGGAATTATTAGTTAAAGTAGAATCAGAACATGAAAATTTAAATGAATCATTTATAAGTAATCCAAATATTTCAAATAATCAAATCTTTAAAACAATACAAATAAAGAATAAAACACCATCAAAAATTAATATTCAAAATTTATATATTAATAAAAAAGTTCAAATAGGAAAAAATTTTTCAAAATATAAATTAGAGCATAATTCTTTTTCTAAACCATCATCACCTTTAATAATATCAAATCATAGAAAAATAAATAGAAAAATTTTTACACATAATTATTATAATTCTTCAAATCAAACTTTTACTAATCCATCTTCATTAAAATCAAATAAAAATATTATAAAAAATAAAAAATTTAGTAATGAATTAATAAATAAAACTGTAGAAAATTTAAGAGAAAATTCGGGGAAAAAAAAAAAACATTTTTCTAAATCAAAATCAAAAGAATATATAATTGATAATAGAAAATTATCAATTGTTGATATTCCAAGTATAGTTTCAAATAATTTAAAAAAAAATTTAGAAAAAAGTAAAATTGATAATTTTTGTATGATATTAGCAAAGTCAAATGTTCTTCCTATAAAATTAAGATTAATTTTTGCTTTAAAATCAAAATTATATTCTAAAGAAGAAATTTTAAGAGATTATCAAGAAAATTTATCATTAAAAAAAATAAATTATTTAGAATATGATAAACAATTTATTTTATTTAAACCTTCAAAAAGTGTTCAATGTTTTTTTGGTTTTATTAATAAAGATCAAGAAAATGAATTTATTCAAAAACATAATAAATTTAATTCAAATGATGAAAATGATGTAATTTTATTTAATATGTTTAAAATTTTGTATATTATTTTAAATAAGGAAATTTCATCTAATGATAATGATTTAATTAAAGATTTTTTTGATAAAATTTATAAAGAATTAAAAATTGATAATTTAAAAAATTGTATTTTGAATATTATTTCACCTAATTTTACTCTTTCAAAAGTTCAATTAAATACTATAAATATGATTTTTAAAAATTTTCCTAAAATAATTGATAATAATTATTTTAAAACATTACAAAATGATAAAATTAGTTTTACTATTTGTTTATTTATTAAAGAAATTTATGAATATTCAAAAAAGAAATTTCAAAATGGTAAACATATGATAATGTATTTATATGAAAAAAATGAATTAAATAAACAATAAAAGATAAAAACAAAAAGTATAAATAAAAATATAATTTCTATAAATAAATTAAATTTTTTTATTTTGACCAATTTAATAAAAATTATTATTTAATATTAATATATTTTTTTCAAATCAAAAATAAAAATGGGTCAATCAAATGACAAAATTGAGATGTAAAAAAATTTACCTTATTAAACATTTATTAATATATTTATAGAGCAACAAAAACAAATCAAAAAAAATTATACAAAATAATATTCAAAAAAAAAGAATCAATATTTGATTTAGAAGAAAATGACTCAAAAGGTGAATTTAATTTAATATCATATACTTTAAATAACAAAATATATGAAGAATCAAATATTCAAATTCCTATATTTAAAAATTTATATGGCATAACTCAATTTTATTATAATAACTTTATATTTTTATGTGGAAATAATGAAGAAGAAAAAATGATATCATCAAATTTAATATCTATAAATTTAAATAAAAAAATAAATAATTCAACAGTTTTAATTAATTCATATCAACATCATTTTTATCCATCATTAATAATAACAAAAGAATTAAATTTAGTAGTAATTGGAGGAAAAAAAGAAAAATCATGTGAAATTTATTCAATTAGAACAGAAAAATGGAAAGAAATTGATAATTTACCAAATGAAAGATATCAATGTTCTCTTTGTTATGATCAAAGAAGTGATTATTTATATTTATTTGGTGGTTTTGATTCAGAAAAAAATATTATTCATGATAATATTTTAAGAATATATTCTAAATACTTTATTCAATGGGAAATTATTAATATTTCTGAAGGTTGGGATTCAAGTTTATTAAAAAGAAATTATTCTTTTTGTTTTAATGGAATTGATATTGGTCATGTTTATTTATTTGGAGGAAAAAATGAAGAAAATAAATGTTTAAATAATTTAATATTGTTTACTTTTATGAAATTAAAAAAAAGAAATTCTGTTAATAAAGATAATAAAGATATTTATGAAGATAATATTAAAACTATTCAAAATTGTATTGAAGAAGTTGATATTGATGATAAATATAAAGAAATTTTTTCTAATTCTAATTTTATTAATAATATTGATGATAATACTTTTTTTTATTGTATAGATGATAATTTAAATTTTTATACAATATTAAATAAAGATAATGAATTAATACCAGAAATTACAAAACATAATAAAATTGAAAATAATAATTCCAAAAATATAAATAATAATAAAGATAAAAATTATAATAAAAATAAATATATTTAATCCATTATTTTATATAAAATTTCAAAAAAAAAAAAAATTAAATAATAAATATAAAAAATCTCATTTTACTTTATATAATAATATATAATATTGAAAAAAAAATAAAAATAAAAAATAAAAAATAAACTAAATAAAAAAAAAAAAAAATGTCATATAAATGTAAAGTAATATTAGTTGGTGAAGCAGGAGTTGGAAAAACTTGTTTAATAAAACAATACATTTACAAAACATTTGACTCAGAAGAGATTCCAACAATAGCTGGAGTAGAATTATATAAAGAACTAATATTAAATAATGAAAAAATAAAATTAACAATATGGGATACATGTGGTCAAGAAAGATTTAGAAGTATAAATAAAATATTTATTAATAAATAAAATATTGTAATTTTAGTATATGATATAACAAAAAGAGAAAGTTTTGAAGAATTACAAAATTATTGGTATAAAAATGTAGTATCAAATTTAGGTAATGATATCATTTACGCTGTAGCTGCTAATAAAACTGATTTATTCGCTGATGAAAAAGTTCATGCTAATGATGGTTTTAAATATGCTCAAAGTATTGGCGCAGTTTTTAAAGAAACTTCTTCTACTACTCATGATTCTATTGAAGAATTATTTGAAGAATTAGCTATTAAGTTTTTAAAGAAAAATAGTAAAAATTATAAAAACAAAATTTTGAAATTAATTATGATAAGAAAAATGGGAAAAAAAAAAAAATATGTTGAATTATTTTATTTATAAATTATTGATGTTTATAATATAAATAATAGTATTTATATTATTATTTATATTTTTTTATTTTAAATTGTAATGGTTTTATTAGATAAAAAATATTGGAGAATTTTAATTTATGAATTAAAATTTTTCTTATTATATAATCTGATATAAATCTCAAATTATATAATCAATTAATTATATAATAATATATTAAAATATTGATTAAATAAAATAATTATAGGTATAATATATTTTTATTTTAAATAATTAATTAAAAATTTTTTTTTGAATAATTTCTATATTTTATAATTATTTTTTCTTTTTATCTTACAAAAAATTCTTTGATTTTTAATATTAAATCAAAAAACTTATCAGTACGTTCTTTACTTTGTAAAATATATTCTAATAAAGAAAAAACAAATGAAATAATTAACATTATTCCAGCTACTATTGATATTAAAATATAAATAATAAATTTTATTTTGTATTTTAAACTTTCTTCAGAATAAGTCTTTTGATTATTATTAGGAAAAGAAATTTCATATTCTAAAATATAACTTTTATTATAATAAGAATAAATATTATATATTGTAGTAGGTAATGATATTATTAATATTAATTTTGATTTTGCAAGAAAAGAAAATAAAGAAAGAAAAATTGATAATAATAATTCAATAATAAAAAATGTTTGTGTATTTTTGCTTATTTTTTCAACATTTTCTTCTTTATTATATAATTCATCAATATCACTAAACTTATAAAATTAACTATAAAATATATTTTACAGTGTTTACAGAAACAAAAATTAAAAAAATACTAATAATCAAATGTATTATATCAAAAACAACCATATATTAAAAAATAAATAATAAAAAAATTATATTTTAAATAAAAAAAAAATAATAAAAAAAATTAAAAAATTAAGCTTTTTCAGCCAAAGAATGAATATGAGTGATTTTTTCCCTTTTTTTAGCATCTAACTTAATTTTCCTTTCTTTCTCAACTAAAGAATTATGAGGTAAATTAATTCCTTTTCTCCTAAAATACTTTTTATCATACAATTCTTTTAATTCTTGTTCTTCATCAAACCAAAGTGGAAGTAAATTATAATCTAAAAAATACATAAGAAGTAAAATAAAATTTTCAACACAAATAAAAGCAAATAACTTATAAGAAATTTTTTTAGAAAAAGATAAATCTTTACTAAATAATAACATACCAACATTAGTTAACATACCAATAAACATTAAACTTTTTGCTAAATCATTATAAATATTAATTCCAGTTGTTTCTTCAATAATAGAAATTCTAACTAAAAAAAACATTTTAAACACATCAACTAATTTTTCAACCCAAACTAAAATTAATAATATAATAGGAGTTAATGGTGCTGTTACACTAAATAAACAAACATAACCAAAATTAATTATCATTTCATTATATTCATAAATCATTGTTGATAATTCATTACATAGCATTTGATGTATTACACTATGAGTTTTAATTTCATTTATTTTTGATTTAGAATTTTTTTTATATTGATATTCAAAAAATTTATACATTAAATATGGATTTCCAATTTCAAAAATATTCAAAACAAAATTTATTAAGTATGTTGTATATAATTGAGTTTCTAATTCTTGTAAACATGTAACAACACATTCTTCTTTTAAAGCTGGTTTAACAAAACCAATATAAAAACCAGAAGAATAACAATTCATAAAATCAAATATTATTATTTTAACTGCTAAATCATTTAATCTTTGATAATCTTTTTTATAATTTTCCCATTGATTTAATTTCGTTGCTAAAAATGTATAAATATAATTAAAAATTTTAATTTGAACTGCATTTATTGATGCATAAGCAACATTTATTGATGTATTATACCAATAATTTTCTTTTGAATCTGGTTTTAATTTTGATTTTTTATAATAAAATAAAAGATATGTTATTGCACATGTTGATGATATCATTATTAATAAAACTAAATATGAAAATGCTCTTTTTAAATGATGAATCCATGTTTTACCTAAATATATTTTTTCACCAAATACAAATTCAATTTTATAATCAGGATTAAATAATTCAGAATCTGGTTCTGATGTTTTAAAATCTTCTGTACCAAAAATAAATGAATATTTTTTTTCTTTTTTAGACCAAGTTTTTAAAAATAAAGTAGCCCAGACTATAATAACAACACTAAAACACATTAAAAAAATATCTAAAGGTGTAATTGAACTTTCTTTTATTGGTTTATTATTAAAAGGTTTTTCTAGATAAATAAAAAAAGAAACTATAATTCCAACAATACCAGGAAATAATAACCATTGAATATAATGTTCTAACCAAATATAATAATAAGCAATTGACTCACCATAATAATTTCTAATTAAATTAATCAAATATAAAAAATCTTTTAAATTCAAAATATTAAAAGCTTTTTTCATTAAATGACTAAAAGATAATTTTTCACCATAACTAACAAAATTTCTCTTATATAAAATCATACTTATAATTTTTTTTTTTTTTCATATAAGTAATTCTTAAACATTTATCAAAAGCCATATTTAACAATCTAATTTTATCAATATTCCTAAAAATTGAACTTTTATCACAAATATCATCATCAATATTAATATTAGGACATTCATGATATAAATCATCATTTTCATATCTTCTAAATTTATTTTTTCTCTTTTTATCATATTTTAAATAAGGAGGCCATAAAAAAGGTTGTGAAAAATGTAAATTTTCAAATTGAATAGCACCTTCATTTGCAATATTAACATAAGCATTTTTTTCTAAATCACTTGAATCATAATCTAAAGCTTCATGTTGACCAGAAAGTAAACCTGAATATAATAATTCAGTTTTATTTAATTCTCTTCTGTAATGTTCATATTTAAAAGCATATGGTTTTAATTGTAATTCATATTCGAAAGTTTCTGCTAAATTTTCATATTGTTTTTCATTTGCATAAATTATTAAAAAAACATTATTTTCTAAATCACCTAATTCTAATCTTATATTTATATTATTGAAATATTTTATTATACTACATAAAATTAGTAAATAATCATCAAAGAAAAATTCAAAATATGATAAATTTTCATCATTTGGATATATTATTTTTAAATATTCTATTGCTTCTTTATAATATTCTGGATTTTCTTTTTGTAATTGAATACTTTTTCTTTTTTTATAATCTTCTATTAATATATCAAAAATATCATCAGAACCAAAATCCATTTTTTCTACTGATTTTTTTAATAATTCTATCTCAGCATTTGATGATTCTAATTTTTTTGATATTTGCTTTTGATTTTCTGGTAATTCTTTTTTAACATTTAATATACCTATTTTTTTATTTTGTTCATCTATAAAATCTTTTAATCTAGTATTTTCAATTTCATTTTCATTTTCTCCCATAAAAAATAATCCTTCTCCTTCAACTGCTTTTGAGTATTCTTTATAATTTTGATGAAAACTTTTTGGACAAAATAAAATTGATAAAATGTATACATCATCTTCTTTTGGAGAAGGAAATTCAAAAAGTTCTTTTAATCCTTTTGGATAAATGTTTAATATTTCTTTTGATATCATATCTGGACTAAAAAATAATTTTTTTTTATTTTTTATTATATAAAAATATTATTTTTACGTTTTGCCTTCTTTTTCATCTTCCATTAATTTATATGCTTTTCCTTTTAAAACTTTCTCTTTTTCTTTATTTGATATTAAAGGTTGATTTTCATCTTCAATTGCTTGTTCTTCAATAATATCTTTTTCATTCATTTATTCTTTTTAAAAATTATAATATTAATAATAATATTAAAAATAAAATTATTAAATTTGAAAAAAAAATAAAAATATTAAATTCAAAAAAAAAAAAAAATTTTTTTTTTAAAATGAATGATGATAATATATATTCATTAAAAATAACATTAGTAGGTGAATCAACAGTAGGAAAATCATCAATAATATATCAATTTATAAATAAAACATTTTTAGAAAATAGTTTTGCAACAATTGGTTGTGATAAATTTTCCAAAACCATCAAAATTAAGAATAATAAAATTTTATTAAATTTATGGGACTCTGCAGGACAAGAAAGATTTAAAAGTCTTTCTCCAATGTTTTTAAAAGGTTCAAATATTGTAATTTTAGTTTATGATATTACAAATGCAGAGTCTTTTGAAAAATTAGAAAATTATTGGATTAATGTTGTTAAAGATAATACTGAAAATATTATTTTGGGAATTGCTGGTAATAAAATTGATTTATATGAAAAAGAAAAAGTTAATGAAGAAATAGGGAGAAAATTTGCTGAAAAGGAAAATGGATTTTTTTTTAATGTTTCAGCTAAAAATTATCAATCTATTGAAATTTTAATTATACAATTAGCAACTTTATATTATGATAAATATGGTTTTGAAAATGATTTAAAAGAATATAGTTTTTTAACATATGATTTAATTAGTCAAGATAATAATTCATTTCATAATCAAAGTAAATTCAAAAATAAAAAAAGTTGTTGTAATTAAATTAAAAAATAATAAAAAAATTTATAAAAAAAAATAAAAAAATTTAATAAAAATCCTATTTAAATGTCATTGCCTTTTGACATTGAATTAAAATTATCATTTATAGGACAATCAAGAGTAGGAAAAACATCATTAATAAACCAATATATAAAAAAGAAATTTTCAACATCATACATATTAACAATAGGAGCAGATCAAGTAACAAAAATAATAACATTAGAAAATGGAAAAAAAATAAAAATAAATATATGGGACACAGCAGGACAAGAAAGATTTCGTTCAGTAAATTCAATTTTTTTAAAAGGTTCAAATATGATAATAATGGTTTATGATATTACAAATAAAGAATCTTTTGATGAAATGAAAAATTTTTGGTTTAATAGTATTAATGATAATATTTCAAATAATCCTATTATTGGAATTGCTGCAAATAAAAGTGATTTATATGAAAATGAAGAAGTTGATAAAGAAGAAGGAAAAAAATATGCTAATGATATTAATGCTATTTTTAAAGAAACTACTGCTACAAGTTTTGATAGTATTAATTTGTTAATTAAAGAAATGTGTGAAGAATATTGGAAAGTTCATCAGAATGAATATATTGATACTAATAATGATTTTATTAAAATTAATGGTAAGGAAAATGAAAAAAAGAAAAAAGCTTGTTGTGTAGGAGGTAATAAATAATAAGTTTTTTTTGAAAGTTATAGTTCTTTGATTGTATTTAAAAAATAGTATTTATGTTTTTTTTTTTAGTTTTTTTTTTTAAATATTTTTAAAATTTTTATTTATTTTTGAGGAATATAAAAAAAAGAACAATGATTAAATATTATTTTAACTTAATATCAATTTATATATTTCAAATTTATTTTTTTTTTATGGAAAATATGAAAATTATTAGAGATTATAATTCAAATAAAATTCATTATTTTAATATACAATTAATTATATTATGCAATTTCTTAAAAAGTTATATTCATAATCAAAACAAAAAAAAAAAAAAAATCCAAAAAAAAAAAAAAATTATTTTATAGGATTTAAAAAAATGGAAAAAATAAAAAGCAACAAATTTCTCTTAGCAATAATCTCAGCAATTTTTTTTAAAATTTCAACAACTCACATAAGTCTCTTATGGAAATTTACAGCATATACAACATCATATATTCACTTAAAACAAAATTGGGTAACAATACATTACGGAGTAATAAATTCTCCTCTTTTTCAAATGACAACAAAATTAATAGGACCAATCGGAGGATTTATGGAAAAAAAATTTGGAGGAAAAAAAACAATAATTTTTGGTGGAATAATAATTTTTTTTTCTTTACTTTTATTATATTTTCAACAAAATATTTGGATTTATTATTTTCTTACTGTTACCTTAGGAATTGGAATTGGGAGTTGTAAAGAAATTTGTTTAAAAAATTTATGTTTGTTTAAACCTAATAGAAAAGGTTTTTTATTAAGTTGTGTTAGTACTTTTACTACTATTTTTCATGGGATTTTTTTTTATTTTTCTGAAAAATATATTAATTGTGATGATTATGCTCTTAGTAAAGGAAGTGAAAATCAATTTTATCCTGAATATATTTCTATGAGATATCAAAATTTTGTTTTGTTTTTAATTTTTAGTTTTATTTTTTCCTCTTTTTTTAGTGTTTTTTTTTATACAGAATATACAAATCAAAATGGGAATTTTGTTAATTTTCAAAATTCAAATTCTATTGATGGAATTGTTATTGAAAAAATTGAAGACAACACTAAAAATAATAATATTAATAATAATAATAATAATAATAATAATAATAATAATGAATTTAATAATATAAATAATGGGAATAATAATATTAATAATATTAGTTTTAATGAATATAGTTCAATGATTTCTGTACTTTCAACTACAAATTCAGATTTTGATTTTGGTAGAAAGAAAATAAAACAAAATGAAAAAAAAATTGAAAAACAAATAAAAAAACCAAAATTAAAAACCCCAAAAAAAAAAGACATAAACTATAAAAATAACATGAAAAAAATATTAAAAAGTAAAAAATTCCTAACATTAGTAATATATACATTCCTCTCACCATTTGTAACACATTTAACAATGTCAAACTTTAAAAATTTTCGTATATTAATGTATTCAGTATCATTTAATAGATTCATAGCATCAACAATAGGATTAATAAAAATAATAATAGCTCCAATAGTAGGAATAATAGTAGATAAAATAGGATCAATTTACATATTAAGAATATTATGTATAATAAGAATATTAATTGGAATTTTAATGAGTTTATTTTTAGATAATCCAAAATTTCTTTTTATTTTAGCATTATTATGTGAAGTCACTTCAGTTGGTCAAAGATTTTCATTTACTCCTTATTTATATAATATTTTCACTCTTGAATATTCTATTGAAGTTCTTGGTATTTTTGGTCTTGGTGATGGTTTGTCTAATTTATTTTCTGCTATTATGTTATTGTTTATTAATTATGTTAGTCATACTAAAAAATTTGATAAGTTAATTTTATATTATAGAGGATTATATTTTGTTGGTACTTTATTTAGTATTATTGCTTTTGTTTTATTATGGTTTGAAAATGAAGAAAAATTTGATTATGAAGGAATTAAACATAAAGAATATAATAAAATTAATATAGTAGAGTAAATTTTAAAATTCAAGTTTTTTTACTTGAATTATTTTTTAATAATTCTAATATTATATATTATGTAAATATAAATATTATAATACAATATTTAAATTATATTTTTTAATAAACTAACAACAATTTTTTTTTTTAATTACTTTATCCTTTTCTAAAGTATATGATTTCTTTATAGATTTAATTATTTGTTTATTATAATTATCAAGAAAAGTTTTTCCAACTAAAGAAAACATTTCATTAATACCTTCATTATTTTTAGCTGAAGTTTCAAAATAAAAAGCATTTATTTTTTTTGCATAATTTTCTCCTTCTTCATGAGAGACTTGTTCATTTAAATATAAATCACTTTTATTAGCAACAATAGCATAAATTAAATTATTTCCTAAATTTTCAGTAACATAATTATACCAAAAATTAATAATATCATTAAAAGATTCTTTTGATGTAATATCATATACTAAAATTATTATATGGGAATTTTTAAAATATATTTTTGATAAAGATCTATATCTTTCTTGACCTGAAGTATCCCAAATATTTAAAGTTAATTTTTGATCATTAAAAAATAAATCTTTTGATATGTATTCTGCACCAATTGTTGATGCTAATTCTTCTTGAAAAATATTTGATGAATATTGTAATATTAAACTTGTTTTTCCTACATTATTTTTACCTAATAATATTATTTTGCATTCTATTGAATTGTTTTTTTTTGTTATTTTTTCATTTTTTAACATTTTTTCTCAAATTTGACTTTTTTAATAATGTATGTAATATTCAAAAAATAAAATAAAATAAGATTTTAAATGTTTATTTTTTAAAAGTTTTCTTATTTATTTAATTTAATATATAAATCAATGGAATATAAATTTGATTCTTTGAATCAAATTTTTTTAAATCAAAATTATGCATTTAATAATTTTTGTCTCAATAAAAATCAAGGACCAATTATTAAGAGACTAGATTCAAGTTTTTCAAGAAAAAATAAAAATAATCATTCAAAATTAAATAAAACTGAATATACTTATGAATATGAAAATAAATATGAAAATGAAAATTTTGAAAGAATATCATTTTTTGAACTTGAACCTAATGAAAATTCTTTTAATTCTTCTTGTAATGATTCAAATGATGATATTATTATTTTTGATATTGATGATAATAATAATAATAATAATAAGGAAAATGAAAATGAATATGAAGGATTAGATGAACTTGAAATTGAACTTTTTAATCATTTTAAAACAAAAGAAAATGATTCAATTAAGGGAAATAAATATAATTTTTAATATATAATATAAATGATTTATAAATTAGTTTAAAGTTAATGAATGGAATATGTTTATATAATAAATTTATAATTGTAAATAAATTATTCAATGAAATATATAATAATATTTATTTTTAGAAATTCATTTAATTTTTTTTATTTTATCATAAATAACTATATTTAAAAATATTAATGTAAAATAATTAAAATAT